>PVLC010031470.1:0-18716 GCA_004027655.1 Graphiurus murinus
TTATTCAATAAAAGGAAAGTTATAAATACAGGAAGTAAATTTGAAAACATTAGTTTTTGTCAACTAGAGCACTATCCTCTTCTTACCTATGCCATCATAAATTATATGAACACAAGAATAAAGAAAGAAAAAAAGAATTAAAAAAAGAATTTTTTGTTTTATTTGGACAGTGATAGAAATATATAGGAGTTGATACAAATTCAACTGCATTTTAAGATCAGGCAGGTCATGTAAATGAGTGAAATGTTAATTTATAGAGAATGGATAATGTGGGAAGAGGAAGAAAGAATATCTGTAAATAAGTAAATTCAAGCTATTGAAATATTGTGTGAAGCTGGGGGTGGTAGCGCACGCTTGTAATCCCAGCATTCGGGAGGCTGAGACCAGAGGATCCGGGTTCGCGGCCAGCCTCAGCTACCTAGTGAGGCCCTCCGCAACTTAGTGAGACTCGGTTTCAAAATAAAGAATAAAAAATAGGGGGCTGGGGATGTAGCTCGGAGGTAGAATGCCTCTGAGTTCAATCCCCAGTACCGCAAAAAAAAAAAAAAAAAAAAAAAAAAAAAAAGAAAGAAATATTGTGTGTTCCATAAAATAACTTCCATTGTAAAATACTTTCAAATGATGCATAGACTATTACAAAAAAAAAATGCATGGCTGGAAAGATCAAAAGAATGTAAGGAAAATCACCAAGAATCAAAATGAGAGTAAAGAGCAAACAAGATATCTAGATATGATACTGTGCCTGTGGCTGTCTTTGGAGAGGGTTCAGCACATGGAAACACGGAAGATTGGGTTCAAAGTCAAGAAAAGGCACTGTACACCTTCAAAAGTCAAAGTAAATTATGATCAAGACCCCTTACACTAACCCCCCAAATTTAAAGCTCTACTTGCCTAATAAAATAGTCAGTTATAAAAATAATAACACAAGAAGACAACGAGAATTTTCCATTTTAAACTAGGCTTGGAATGAAACAAAATATTATCCTAAGAATATAAGCATAAAACTCAATGCCTCGTGGCTTTTGGCTTAAATTTTATATTATCTTCATTGCCTTCAAACTACTAAACTTAAAACATTTAAGTACAAAATATACCAGGGCCTAATGAAATCTAATGTGCTTAGTAGAAATAATCAAACTACTTTGGAGGAACATGGTGTCACCTTATAAATGCTCCATTGACTTTATAATCCATAATTACAAAATGTATGAGGATAGGACAGAAGATATACTCTATAGCAGAACCAAAATACAATGAATTTAAAACAACTACTGGGAAAATTAATTAAAAATTAAGTTAAAACTAAAATGTTCATAAAATATCAAAAAGAATAAGAAAAAATAAGACTTTATGAATATCAAAAACAGAATAGAGCCAGGCGTAGTGGCGCATGCTTGTAATCCCAGCATTCGAGAGGCTGAGACCGGAGGATCCGGGTTTGCGGCCAGCCTCAGCTACCTAGTGAGGCACTCCGCAACTTAGTGAGACCCTGTTTCAAAATAAAGAGTAAAAAATAGGGCTGGGGGTGTAGCTCGGAGGTAGAATGCCCCTGAGTTCAATCCCCAGTACTGCAAAAAAACACCAAAAAAACCAACAAAATAGTTTTACATAGACAGCTAGAATTTCTAGAAAGAATACAGTCATAGAAATTGAACAATTGATGTATACAGTAACAATGGGTTGCCCACCATGAAAAGATGAATTGTGTACTAAAAAAGTATTCTTGAGCAAAATAACTCATAATGTAGCACAGATAAAGAGATATAAAATATTAAAGAGAAGTTGAAGCATATGGATACTAACTAGAAGTCAATATTTGCTCCAAAAGGATAAAAACTGATCCCTATTCAGAGATACTGACAGAACTTCTTCCCCATTGAAAATGTCTCCTTAGATTTGGGAAGTAAATCCCAAGAAAGATAGATAAAAATAAATATATATCATAGTGAAATTTCAGAATGCAAAATTCAAAGAAATTTAGAGAATAAAATAATTTATCACTAACAGATACTTTAAAAAATTATCAAGGATAACATTCTAGAAGAAAGCAAACCATGACAAGAATTTAGGGTTTTGTTTTGAGTGTGACTGGAAAGCATCTTGGGATTTTGAAGAAGGAAGTGATATAATTTAGCTTATATTTTTAAAATAGTATTTTGAATGCTGTATGGCTAACAAATTCGTGCATAGGGACATCAGGTAATACAGGGAGAACAATTTCCAGCTAAAATTGATTAAATTTGCAGAAATCCTTGCAAGGAATGATACTGGGATGCTACTAATGGGGGAAATGCTCCAAGATGGAACCTGATATGGAGGTAATCAACAAGGTTTGCTGAAGATGAGAAATGACATCTGAGGATAGTGAAGAGTTGAGGGTGACTCACAGGTCTCTGACCTGAGCAGCTATGTGCATTGTACTGCCTTTTATTAAGATGGAGAATAGAACCACTATATTACCCAGCTACACTCTATTACCCTTGGCATCTTTTCAAAATAATTAAAATCAGAATACTATAGTGATACAGGTATACCCATGTTTATAGCAGTGCAATTCACAATAGCCAAATTATGGAACCAACCTAGCTGTCCATCCACAGATGAATAGGTTAAAAAGCTGTCATATATACATACAATGGAATTTTACTCTGCCATAAAGAAGGACACAATCATGTCCTTTGCTGAAAAATGGATGGAACTAGAGAATATTATGCTGAAATCGGCCAGTTTCAGTAAGTCAAGGATCATATGGTTTCTCTCATATGTGGAGGCAAGAGAGAAAATAGGAAACAAAAAGAATTTTAGAAAATTGAGGGGAGTGACCAGTTGAATAGTGGAAGGGGATGGGGAGGAAGGTAGTTAGGAGAAAAGAACTGATGAAAGAAACAGTTCAAATTAGTCAAATTATGCTATTCTTTCAATCGATGATATTTGCCCTGAATATGGAAACTATAATATGAGTCCTCATAATGTAATCTTTCATCTTGGAGAAAGATTACTTGGTTTCCAGAATTCTTTGCCCTAAATCGAACCATGTAGGCAGAATTTCTTAGGAGCCATAGGGCTCTGGGGCTGTAACGTAGATGTTTCTTAGATCCAGGAGAAAGTGCACACTGGACAGAGTTCTACACAGATGGTTAGAGGTGAAGTTTGCAGGTTCTCATATGCGTCCTACCTGGTGGAGTTACAGCAGCAGGTGGTGGTAGCAAGTCCTGAGGCTCTGGGTCTTCTAGGTGGGTATCCTGCAGGAGGTGGGAGGGATGTGAGCGGCAGGATTGAGTGAGACCCAGGTAGCTTTAGAAGTCATATTGGCCTAAGATGACCAAGAAGCTGAAGGTACATTCTTCACTCACCTTATCAAGTATAGTATGTGTGTGTGTGTGTGTGTGTGTGTGTGTGTGTGTGTGGTGTAGTACTGGGGACTAAACTCAGGTACATTCTATTTCTGGGCTACATCCCCAGCCCTATTTTATTTTTGAAATAGTTTCTCACAAAGTTGCAGAAAGCCTCCCTAAATTTCTGAGGCTATCCATGAATCTGTGATCCCCCTATCTCAGTCTCCCAAGCACTGGGATCACAATGCCTGATTTACCAAGTATAAATTTTAAAGAGTAAAAATTATAGCACTGTATTATTATACTTTATAATCATAATCATTGTATGCAATTTTACTTTTTCTTTTCTAATGTTGAACTAACTTGGCCTTCTTCATATTCATTTAATCTTTCAGTATGATCAACTTTGTACTGGATTTGTAGGAAAAAATATCAACAATTGAGCTTTTCATTTAGGTAGTGAATGGATTCCCATTTGTGTGTGTGTGTGTGATTGTAGGTGAGTGTGTAAGTATGTATATGTATATGTGTGTGTGTGTGTGTGTGTGTAGACATGGATGTATTTACCTGATGTTCTCTGTTCATGTTTTGTTTACGAGTTTAAGAAATTAGAAAACAAAAGTAAAAAAAAAAAATGTCTAAATGGGAATGGGAACTAATATTGTTTCTTGGTTCACAAATGCTAAGACACTGCATGGGTTGGATTACATGCAACCTTTCTGAAGAAATGAACCAAGTTTTTCTATCACTACTTTTATATTGGTTCCACGTGGGTGGTCTTTTATTTCACAGAGCATATTAATCTCCTGTTATACATGACAGCTACTACTGTGTGTCATTTCGGTGCAGGACAATAAAGTGACTCCAGAGTTTGCTTCTAAACTTAGTGACCAGGCTTCACTTGCTGTGACAAATGTTTATGGATTCTTCTAATTACACGTCTGGTTTCAAGCTAAGATACCAAGAGAATACAGTTCTCTTTTGTAAAGTTCCCAAGGTTTTTCTATAATAATCAATTACCATAATGAGTTTTTTTAAAGCTTCCATTCATCATTTTCTTAAAATATATAAACTACCCAGGATAAAGATAAATAGCCATAGCCAGCATACCCCGAGGCACAGCACCAAAGGCCTCCTTTAAATCAAAATCAACTGGAAAACATGTTGGGTTTTATTTCAAAGTCAATCCTGCTTAAGTTTAAAAAGAAATTGTGTAAAACAAGAAAGGAGTCAAGGAAAACCCATGACAAGTTGGCTTTATAAGCTGACCTGAGACAATGCTTCGCTCTCACAATCATCTCTGTAGTTCCCATGTATTTGTTAAATGGGTCTCCCCAGCTGGCTCTTCCACTATTAACACCAAGAACTAAATCTCTACATAGGCATTTCCTCACCTATTAACCTAGTATCTCCTTCTGTTCCTAGAAAATGGAATAGAAACTGGGAGTTATATGTCTTTTCTCCATCTAAACCAAGATTTCTCAACGGTAGCTATATTTCTATTTTGGAATACACACTAATTTTTTTTTGTAGGAAAAAAAAATAAGAAGATATTTTGTCCATTAAAGGATTTTCATTAGCATCCCTGGTCTCTATCTGCCAGGTGCCAGTAGCAGACCCCTTCCTTCCCTGAAGTGTAACAACCAAAAATATTTCTAGACATTAACAAGTGTCCCTGGGAGGTAAATGCCCCCTCCTGTTTGAGAATAACTGCTCTAAACTTTCCATAAGAATCACATGAGAGAAAAGAATTCAGCAGGACCATCTGGTAGCATGGAAACAGCATGAAATTATAAAAACTAAGGCGAGGAGTAGCAAGATGATTCAACTTGTTAGATCTTAGAAGGGATGAAATGGGTGAGATTTGGATGGTGATGGAAGATATGACAATGAAGGCATTGGAAAGGTTTCTTATGTTATTTAACCAATATTTTCTTATTGTTATTCCTTGAATATGGACTTTCTACAGAATAAATTCTTTCAACTCTCTGCTCTCCCCCCTACTATCTCCCTTAGCTACTTTGTATATTTTTATGTCTTTATCACCAATACTAGGAAGCATTTTCAGTCCTTTTTCCTCTCTAAAATAGCTCTCCGAAATAGTTCCTAATTCTGTAACACTGTAGTTTCTGCTCAAGCTACTGTTCTTCCAGGCTTTCAGGCTCCCAAACTGATGTCCATAGACATGTAAACAGAAAAATTTTCTGGGAAAAAAAAAGAAAGAAAATAAAAATTGTGTTGCTTATCTTTGTCCTTAATAGTTTATTTTTCATGCTATTATATATTCTACATGATACAGCAGAATAAGTAGTACCAAAAGATTTGAAGTAAAAAAGCATTTGAGTTCAGTCATAGCTTTGCTTTGTTTTAGCAACATTATATCAGGTGAAACATATTTCCTTCCTCAAAAAATCCTTGTACAGATTAAATAAGTAAACATATATGGGAGTGGGGGGATACCCAACAAAAATGTCTACCATTTACTATGAATTAAATCAATGATGCTATTATTCTTTTCATCCCCATTGCTGCTGCCCTGAATGAGGTTCCTGATGATGCCACTCCGGTTTTTATTTTCTTCCCCATCGATCTGCATGCTCACCCATCCATTGTGAAGGCTCCTGGTCTCCAACTGTTTGTTTCACAGAATTCTTATCAGTCCTGGTCTGTAAGCCCACCTCCTTCTCTTTCTTATGCTCTTGCTGTTACTCTTACTTCAATCTTGTTCTTGCTTTTATTGGACACAGACATTCTTTTGCTTACTAAACATTTTGAATATTTGTTAATATCTTTCATTTTTATTTTTTATTTTTTGGTACTAGGGATGGAACCTGGTGGCGTTCTACCTCCGAGATACAGCCCCAGCCTTATTTTTTATTCTTTATTTTGAAACAGGGTCTCACTAAGTTGTAGAGTGCCTCACTAAGCAGCTGAGGATGGCTGGGAACCCGGATCCTCCAGTCTCAGACTCCCAAATGTTGGGATTACAAGCGTGCGCCACCACGCCCGGCTTTTTAATATTTTCATTAGGCATTTGTAGTTACTCATCTGTGAATTAGGTATAATGTTTAATCTTGTTATGTTTATGTTCCCATTTTTATCATTGACTCCTAAAAGACCTTGTTATATTAAAATATTAATTCTTAGCTGTGCATGTTAAAATTATTTTTCAGTTTGTAAACCTTTCTTTCCTTCTTTGTTTTATGTGGTCCTGGGGATTGAATCCAGGGGCATTCTACCTCCAAGTTACACCCCCAGCCCTATTTTTAATTCCTTATTTTGAAACAGGGTCTTGCTAAGTTGCAGAGGACATCACTAAGTAACTGAGGCTGCGATCCTCCTGTCTCAGCCTCCCAAGTACTGGGATTACAGGCCTTTGCCACCACACTAGGCTTGTAAATTGAATTTCTAAAGAAAAGAAAAAAGTATTAAAATAAAATACTGATCAAATTAGACCATACTAAAGATTTCTAAATTGTTCTATTTCCCCTACAGTAAAAGATAAATTTCCTAATATTTAAAAATACCTATGTGGACACATAGAGAAAATGAAATTATCTATAACAAATATTAAATAATAATTTCACAGCAAGCAGTTTATTGATACTTTTTATATTTCTTTTCACATTTAACTGAGTTCTCCAAAAATTTCAATGACTTTGTAGGACTTCTGTAATCACAGAAGACTAAACAAATACAACTTAGTTTGTAAAAGCAGATAAACATAATTACCTTCAACTGTGATTTTGCAGGTTCTCCATACAAAATATCTACTCAGCAACTAAAGAATAGTGATGATTTTTTTAAAAAATATCTCTTTAATGTGCTATTTTAAAATGTTTTGGAATTCTCAACTCATAGAATGATCAAATACTCTGGTTACAAAGTTCCTCAGTAAGAAAGTTTAATTTAAAATATTCTAAACTGGGAACTAGAAGAATTAAATTTGAATTCTGTCTCCATAACTTATTAAAGTCATTATTTTAAACAAACCACCAATATCTAATAGTTCAGTCTTCTTTTTGAAATTTATACATCTCCCTCTTTCCTTTGTGGATATGATGGACTCAAGAGGAAAAAAAAAAAAAGAAAGATACTGCCAGTAGAATTACATATATTTTAGGAGTGCTAAATTGTCTGCAAATTTTTTTGCTTGTTTTCAAAAAGTGTGAGACATAATATCAAATCACCAAACATAAAAGGATATTCTCTTTAAATAATTTACATGAGCTGGGTGTGGTGGTGCACACTTGTAATCCCAGGCAGCCTCAGCAACTTGTAGCAACTTGTGCAGTCCTCTGCAACTTCCTGAGACCCTGTTTCAAACTAAAAGAATAAAATCAGGCTAGGAGTGTAACTCAGAGGTAGAATTCCCCAGTTTCAATCCCCAGTATATATATATATATATTACATGATTATTAACATGCAAAACCATTTTCCCCATATGATAATTACTCACTGACTTCTTAACACAGAAAGTTCCTCATTCATTTTTTCTTGTCTCACACATTTCCAATGAAATATTTGAGATAACTGTAGTCAGAATTCTGAGATTCAAACAACATTCAAGTTATTCCTAAAAATAAATATAAAGCTACACTGTCACAATTAACCTTCAAACTGAAGACATCACCTGCATATGTGAAAGAAGGAAAGAATGTCATTCTAAAATATATGTAAAAGTGATCCAAACTACACCTAGTCTCTTCATCTAGTATCTTGGGCATATCATAGACTCTAGAAGACATAATTTTTTTCGATAAATGGTACTTGATTTGGTACTTATTTATAGGAGAAAATGACTGGGTTGCCTCAAAATAAAATATATCCTATGACAGTGACTTATACAGAACATTGAGTTTATGGAAAAAGCAGTGGTCCAGAGAAATAACTTCTTTATTTATGTCAAGCATTTAAAAAATGCTACATTTAATTTTAATATCATGATGAGTAGTATTCCCCCTGCTTGATAGGCCTCATTACACTGCGGCATGTACAGTATTTGCCTTATTTAACATTTTTTATTAATCATTTAAGAATTGGCAATGGACTAAAAAAAAGAGAGGCATACCAAAAAAATCCTGATACATGTGCAATACATAGTCTCTTAGCTCTATCTACAAAGATTTGCCCTCGATTGTAAAGAATAATGAAAAATAAAATCAAAAATAAAAAAGTTTTTTTTTTTTTTTGGGTGAAACATGGTCCCATAATTTGACTCATTCAGTAGCCAAAGAGAGTGCTTGTTAAATATATATGTAACTATAATTCTTATTTACAATAAAATATTCCCTCGCTTTTCTTCATAATGATTGTTTAACGGCATCTACCTAATTGGATTCATTAAGTTTGTGTGAGTATCAATTTTGGCCACTCTTAGACTATCCCTTATAGCTGTTACCAGTGTTTTAATTCCTTCCTGTTTTTTTGTTTGTTTGTTCGTTTTTTCTTGGTGGGAAGTAACCTCAACCAGGGACCTATTTTTAAAATTCTCTTAAAACATGAATATGCAAAGCATGTAAACAAATATCTCTGAGGCAGAAAATTTCACTGCCCCAGGTAATTTCTGGACCAATTAGCAAAAGAAAGACAAATTATGAATCAAATGCTTTCACTTAAACCACATCATTCACTCTTCAGCATATTATTGTTTCTTATATTTCATAGTTGTATTTGAATTCTTCTTCCCTTGCAGGTATTCATATTTGGATTATATTAATATTTACCTTGCCCTTGTTCTTATTCATAGCAGTCATAGAATTTTCTTTTTTAAGATCTTACTTTATATGTTACTAGTATTTTTGTATTATATACTGCCTCAAAATTATTTTAATATGACTTATACTACATATTAGGTGACATTAGGAGAACATGAGCCCTGGACTGCCTTTCATCCTAGTCAAATGTTTAAACTTTCCTAGGCCTTAGTACTCTGCTATAAAATAAGAATATTTTTGGCTAAATATGTTTAAAAGAATTTACTATTAAAGTAAAAATAGATTGCACTAAATAGCTAGTCATTAAATTTCTTTTAGAACATGAGATGTGGTAACAAATTTTTATAATCCCAGTTACTTGAGAAGCTGAGTCAGAAGGATCACAAGTTCAAAGCCAGCCTGGGCAACTTAGCAAGATCCTATCTCAAACTAAAATAAAAAGGGCTGGGGATTTAACTCAATGATAGAGTACTTCCCAGCATTCCCAAGATCCTGGGTTCAATCCTCAGAATTACAAAAAAAGTAAATGTTTTTGGATAGGAATTTGTGATTTTATAACAAATGACATATTCAAACAATACCAATTTTTCTTTTTACTTTATTTATTATGTCTTGCCCACCCCAATAGAATATGAGCTACTTAAGAAAACAGGGAATTTGTTTAACTCATAGCTAAGCTCCCAGCATTTAAATAGTACTTTAACCTAATCTCAGAAAGAATAGATAGGATGGCATTAAATTGACAAATACAATTCATATTTCTAAAATACCTCTGCAATTCTTACCAACTGAATGAAATTTTTTGTTCTCATTAAAATATGTAAAAATTACTTCTCTCTTATTAGAAATCCAGGAAAAAAAGAATCTCACTATCAGTCAGTTGTCTTAGAGATTTTTCAAGGGATATCTTTGGTGTTTGAAAAACTAATGTTCTATATTCGTCTACCTTATTGTTCCACTGAGAAGATCTATCAGAAAATAAAAAGATAAAGCCGGGCGTGGTGGCATAGGCTTGGAATCCCAGCATTTGAGAGGCTGAGACCAGAGGATCTGGGCTTGCGGCCAGCCTCAGCTACCTATTGAGGCACTCTGCAACTTAGTGAGACCCTGTTTCAAAATAAAGAATAAAAAATAAGGCTGGGGGTGTAGCTCGGAGGTAGAATGCCCCTGAGTTCAATCCCCAGTACCGCAAAAAAAAAGGATATGTGTGAGTAACTCATTAAAAAAAAAAAGCCACATTAGAGAGCATTCTGGGATAATTTTTCAAAATGGTGTACCATGTTTTAATGGTGTGATTCTCACTGCCTTTAATGGGAGTCCTGCAGCTAACACCATATATACTCTTTCAAAACCTGTCTCTGATTTTTCTGCCACTACACTCTGTCAGTAATACAATGACACATTTTTTTTTCTAGACATATAAACATGGCAGTGTTTATATCGGCATACCTAAGAACATTTTGTGTCATTCTCTCTAGATTTGACTGTGCTCTCACTAGCTTTTTGTGTGCGTAGACTCGGTTTTCAGTGGATGCTGTTACGATGTGTGTGAGCAGTGAGTGAGTGTGCTATCCTGTCTTTCACTACATTTGATTGTGACAAGACAGCCATGTTCTGAGAGGGAAACATAGTCTTCATATATGTACCTTTGTACTAGAATTCACTTGCTGAAATACTTATGTACTCTGGGAAACACTAGTACTGAGTTCCAATTTGGGTCAAATGTGGCAGAATAATGACCTTTTGTTACAAAACAAATAAAATCTCAGCACCTTGCTGGCCTACTGTAAATATATGATTTTAATAAAATAAGATTAAATATTTAAACAGTTCTTTGCCAAAATATATTAGTTATGACCTGCAACACAATCATAGTCCTAAATTTCTCCTAAATATAAGGTGTCCACTGTGCCAGATTGTATGATGAGTTCACAATATGGAGAAATGTTCACCAGAAACCATAAGGTGGTTTCTAATAAAGTCAGCTCTTACATAATACAAAACCATGGTATTACTCAATAATTCATTTCAACAGTTCAAAATGTAAAATAATTGAAAAAAGTGAATAGGCTAAGTGCATTAAGTTCTGAGTTTTTTTGCTAGTGTTTAAGCAACACTCACAAGGTTTTATTATCATAGGGTCTTAGCACTAGAAAGAATATCAATGATCTCATAGTCCAACTTTTCCTTTTTCCTCCCCATTTTGCAAACGAGTGAACTCATAGATAATGACTAAAATATTTTTCCAGTAAGAAATTCTATTAATATGTGGTCTTAAACTCATTTTTTTTTTACTCTTTTAAAATCTTTTTTAAAAGATTTGCTTGAAGCAATTTGTATAGATAGTTTATGAATTTGTAGACAAGTATAGACTTCACCTATCCCCCACCCTACCCATGCAAATGAATATGAAATATTTAAACAGTAATCTCTCTAAGGCTTTATATCCATTGAGGATGTTCTTTTTTACTGAGTATATGTTACAAAATCAATGTTTCTGCTTAATGGAGAATCTACATATAACATGGACTCAAGGTAATACTTAAGACACCCATGTCATAGTGACAGGTCAAGCAGATTCAGGAAACTGTCTTTACCATCAGCTCTGAGTATGATGTTAAGACAGATGCTTTCTCACTAATAGTTAGCCAAGAGAGCCACATTATCTGCTTAGGTCCTAAGTAATCTACCTGGAGAACTGCCCATTGGGACCTGGAATCTCTGTGGCTGAGGGGCAGCAAAACATGAGAAAGCACAAAAACAACTTTCAGTTGTGACTGAGGAAAAATAAGATGTGTGTATGTGGGAGGAAGAGGAGTGAGGGATAGAGGTGGGAGTGTTCCAGGTTTAAATAGACTGAGGGACCAGTGAGGGGAAAAAGGAACAGGAGACTTTTATCTGTGATTACTAGAGGTGGTCACTCAAAGGACCCCAAAAGTCCAGAGCCCAAATGAAAATTAAGGGAACTAATGAAATGGAATAGGGAATACATTCCTGAAAAATTGATTCCTATCACAGAGAGAGATAGAGATAGAGATAGAGATAGAGAGAGAGAGAGAGAGAGAGAGAGAGAGAGAGAGAGAGAGAGAGAGAGAGAGACTCTATTGACTGGAATAGATCACATGAGCCTCAGGAACCTGAAGTTATTTTATGTCATCTTTTATGTTTTGTGTAAGTTCATGGCTGACTGAAGCTTGGATCATTTAATTCGTATTGTGCTATTATCTCCTTCTATGTTGAAGGAACATAGCTAGAGCTAGGTGCTTGAACATAGTTGGTCCAAAAGGGAGGGGAGATCTAGCATGGACTCCTTAAAAAATTTCTCCTAACTAAATTTGATGAATTGTTTTAGACACTTTGGTATTGGAATCTCAGAACCCTATTCTTAATCATTTAATTTGTTTTAATTACTTGTTAAATTGTACAATAAATGGTGTATGGTTATTTCTTGGTGTAGTAGGATAAATCATTAATAACTAATATTTTAATTATCTTCACAAAGTTTATGGAATCCTATAATATTATGTGTTACACTGACCTTTATTGTTCTAAAATTGCCCTCAACTAACTTGGAGTGCAAGCAGCACTTTTGTATCATGAAAACTTGTTGGTGATTATCTATTTCTAAAAGTGTACTTATTATACATGCAAAAACTATCATTAAGATTGATCAATTTAGATCAGTTATTTGCCTGGATAAATGGGCTCAGCATTAAGGGTTTAACCTTAAAAGCCTTTCTGAATAACAAAAGTCATGTAGAGTTAACCCTTAGAAGTCCCCCCTCTCCTGGTGATCCATTCCCTAGACTGATCCACAGAGAGACAGCAGTGCACAGTGGTTCATAGCATGGCTTCTAGAATACGTCCACCATTTCAAATCTGGCTTCCACTTTTCACTAGTGAGGGGACTGAGAAAATTACTTAATCTTTTCAAGTCTATGAAATAAGGTTAATAATAATAGTTGCCACATCCATGTGCTCTGCTTACCTTAGTGGGCAACCATAGTAGATGCTTATTAAATATTATCATTATTATATTATCCATTTTGTCAACTTAGACCTGTCTATGACCATTTAATATAGTGTTACCTTTATCCCCCTTTATTTCCATCTCTAGATTCTTGACTTTCCATTTCCTTTGGTGACCAAATTTAGTTATTACTTCCTATACTTTTCTTTCTTTAAAACTTATCTTTAGTTCAGTAAGAACATGATCTTTATCTTGCCAAACCCACCTGAAAAACCAAGTTTGATTTCTGGCATTTGATGGTTTACCCTGGTACTCTTTACCCCATAGTACATTTTCATTTCAATTAATTTTGCTTACTCTAAGCAAATAGGAGTCCAACTTTTGGTGCACTCCAGTGGCTGGAGGCACAAATGTTTTATTACCTATTTTTTATAATTTATAAAACAATAAACAACATTTACTATATTCTGCCACAGTCCAGGCAAAGGAGCTTCACAATGAGAGGTGTACAATGGAAATATGCAGCCCACCCTGATGAATAGTCATCCCATGACTGATGGAGGTTATCAATTGTCACAAAAACCCATCTACAAATGTCTATACATGGAAACAAAAGACAAAACAAGAATGCAATAGCAGAGGATGAAAAAAAATGAACACAAGGAATTGATGCAAATCTATCACTGCTATTGGGAAAGATTTCTCAAAATGATTGCCACACAATAGCTCCCATTTATCTCTGTCTCACCTGAGTCTTTTGTTTATCACCCTAGCTACTAGTCATATAACCTCGCTATAGAGACATAACTTTGGGATAATTCTACACTGTGCATATGTAGATAGGTATTCTCAGTGATGCTACTTCATTTATAAACCTCATATATTTCTAGCATGTCTGCCTTCACTATCCTATCACTGATTCTTTTTTCTTTTTAAAAAGTTTATATATTAATTAAAAATATAAAATATATTATGTACATGTTTCTATGAAATATAGAGAGAGGTCAAATTAAGTTAATGAGCCAATGGATCACATAATATTAACTATAGTCATCATGTTCCACAATAGACTTCTGGAACTTATTTCTCCTATATAACTGAAATTTAGAATCCTTTGCCTAACATCTTCCCAACCTATTCCTGGTCCCCTTTTTACTCTCTCATTCTGGGAATTCAACATTTTGGATTCCATATATAAATGAGATTGTGTGTGGCATTTGTCTTTCTGTACTTGGCTTATTTCACTTAACATAATCTCCACGTTCACCTGTGTTATCACAGATGTCAGGATGTCCTCCTTTTGAAAGGCTGAACAGTGTTTCATTGTGCATGCACAATATATTTTTCTCTCTTTCTTTCTTTCTTACTTTCTTTTATTCATGCATTGTAATCATACATCTTTGTTAGGTATAAGCTGGTAAAGGCATACATGCACACATTTCTCATTTAACCCTTCCCCAATTCCCACTCCAGTCTGTCTCACTCCCTCCTTCTCAAGTTCAGTTTAGTGATCAACTTTGATATGTTTGTGAAAGTACATCATGTGCATTAGGGTGATTCCCTCTCCTCCCCTCCCCACCTTCAGTTAAGTCACCCTCTTTGCTCATCTAAGGTTTCTCCTTCTTCGTCTAAAGTCCCTCTTATGTCCTACTTTCTTCCTAGCTTCCACATATTAGGGAGAGCATATGATTTTTTTTTTTTTTTTTTTTACTTTTTGTCACTGACTAATCTCACTTAGCATGTTTTCCAGTTCCGTCCATTTCCTTGCAAATGACATGATTTTATTCTTCTTTATGGCTGAGTAAAATTCCATGGTGTACATATCCCATAGTTTTTTAATCCATTCATCTGTTGATGGACATCTTGGCTGGTTACAGAGTTTGTCAATTGTAAACTGTGCAGCTATAAACATAGATACTCATGCATTGGTCTGATAGTTTGGTTTTCATTCTTTTGGATAGTTACCCAGAAGTGGTATTGCTGGATCATATGGTAGGTTCATTCACATTTGTCTGAGGATCTCCATACTGTTTTCCAAAGTGGTTGCACTAATCTGCAGCCTCACCAAAAATGTATTAGGGTTCCCACTTCTCCACACCCTCACCAGCATTTGTTGTTGTTTGTGTTTTTGATGATTGCCATTATGATTGGGCAAGGTAGTTTTCATTTGCATCTCTCTGATTGTTAATGATGTTGAACATTTCCTCATACATTTATTGTCCATTTGTATTTTTTCTTTTGTGAAATATCTATTTAGATCATTTGCCCATTTTTTGATTGGGTTATTTGTTTTCTTAGCTGTCAGTTTCTTGAATTCTCTGTATATTCTAGATATTAGTCCTCTATCAGAAGAGTAGTGGCAAAAATTTTCTCCCATTCTGTGGGCTCTCTGTCGAGGTTCTTGTTAGTTTCCTTTACTGCACAGAAACTCTTCAGTTTAATGCAATCTCATATATTGATCTTCCTTTGAGTTGCTTGTGCCTTTAGGGTCTTGTTGAGAAAGTTTTTATTTATGCTATGTGTTGAAGTGTTGGGCCTATGCCCTCTTCAAGTAGCTGCAAGGTCTCTGGCCTGGCTTTCAGATCTTTGATCCATTTTGAGTTGACTCTTTTGCAGGGTGAGAAAGTGGGGTTTATTTCCATTTTCCTGCATATGGTTAAACCAGTTTTACCTACACCATTTGTTGAAGAGGCTATCTTTTTTCCAGTGTATGTTTTTGGCTCCTTTGTCAAAAATCATTGACTGTAAGCATGTGGGTTTGTTTCTGAATCTTCTATTCTGCTCCATTGGTCTAGGTGTCTGTTTTTGTGCCAATACCATGCTGTTTTTATTACTGTGGCTTTTGTCTATTGTTGGACAATTAGGTTGATTTTCTTTCTTGGCTATTGTGAATAGGGCAGCAAAGATCATGGAAGTACAGATGTCTCTTTAACATTCTGACTGCATTTCCTTTGTCTATATACCCAGTAGCAGGATTGCTGAATTATATAATAATTCTATTTTTAATTTTTTGAGGAATCCCCATACTGTTTTCCATAATGGCTATACTAATTTACATTATTACTAGCAGTATTCAAGAGTTCCTTTTTCTTCATACCCTCTCCAACACTTATTATCTTTATCTTTCTGATAATAGACATTCCAAAGGTGTAAGATGATAACTCATTTCAGTTTTAATTTGCATTTCTCTGATTAGTGTATTAGTGCATTTTCCCATGTATCTGTTGGACATTTAGATGTCTTTTAAGAAGAAATATCTATTTGGGTCCTTTGCACATTTTTTAATTGGCATATAACAAACTTTCTGCTCAAAAACTCCATGAGGTCTGGAGGTATGCATTAAAAGACAGTCTGGTGTGCTTTTGTTTTACTCTGCTTTGTGCTGCTATAGAAGAATTCTAGACACAGGGTAAATCATAAAGAAAAAAAACCTCACAGTTTTTGAGGTGGGAAGTATAAATAGTAGCAATGTGTTTAGATATTGTGAGGGATTCTTGCCATATCATCTCATAGAGAAAGTGAGAAGATAAGAAAGGGTGAAAGAGAAGGGGGAAGAGTTGAACTCATGTTTTCTCAGGGTCACAGCATGAGTGCTTTCAGGAGGGAAGAGCCCCTTGACCTAATCACCATTCAAAGATTCTACCCTGTTGCATTGAAGATTAAGGTTCTAACATATGAATTTGGGGTGGACATCTTTAAGTCATAGCAGATGACTTTCCAGGACTCCAAAATACTGCCACTATTGCTAGAATTTGTGTTTTGCATCACAGTTGAGTTCTAGAGAATTTGAGTTTGAAACAATTTTGGAAGGTAAGTTATTTATTAGGAATTAACATTTGTGGAAGGGATGAGAAGAAAGAAGGACTGAGCAGAAAGAAAAGCTGAACTGTGGTGCTGACCAGGTGAAGCCTTTGTCAAACCCTGGAATATAGGACCCACCAAGCTAGAACAGCCTAAATTTTCTATTTTGGCCTCCACTAGTCACTGGATATGGACTATCTCAAAAGTATAAACCTTGATCCTGACAGCTGGATCAGCCTAAAGACAATATTCTTTACAACTGGTCCTTTATCAAAATTCAAGCAATGAATCTTCTTGTGCACCACTGAGTACTTACTACCAATTGACTTTCAGATATGGACCAATTGTATTTTGATATCTGATACCTACAATAGGGCCAGGTATATAACATGCTATGTTCACATACTTTTTCCTTTTTATCCCCTTTTGCAACTTTCTTCACTGTCCCATCCCCAGTGACCACTTCTTATCCCTTACTTTCAGGGAAGTTAGAATACTGGCTCTGTGCTAAGTGATATTATCAACATTATCTTGCCTAATTCAATCATGAGATGAGAAAGGATAGCATTAACTTAGTATCTAATATAGGGACAGAGCCTAAACCTGGGTGATTCAAAGTCTTTAAATTCCATACCTCAGCCACTGAACTATAGTGCCTCCAAATTAAGTCAGTCAAATATCACATTCATACAAATTTTAATTTGGATGTTTATAAATTGATGCCCTACTTTTAATACATTCTTTCAAACATATGCTCATTTTCTAATTTGACTTTTTATTTCCTTGGTTAATCTACAATATTTCTGTCATATCTTACCATGTTTAAAGAAAAAAACAGGAGGAGAAGGAGGAGCAGGAGGAGGAGAAGAAGAGGAGGAGGAGGAGGAAGAGGAGGAGGAGGAGGAGGAGGAGGAGGAGAAGAAGAGGAGGAGGAGGAGGAGGAGGAGAAAGAGGAGAAAGAGGAGACAATGATACCAGGTGTGGCGGTGCACTTCTGTAATTCCTATATTGGGGGGGCTGAGACAGGAAAATTTCAGGTTTGACAACAGCCTCAGCCACATAGTGAGACTCTCAGCAACCTAGAAAGACTCTTTCAATAAATAAATAAATAAACAAACAAACAAAAAGGGCTGGGGTAGAACTCTGAGGTAGACTCTCCCTGGATTCAATCACAAGTACAAAAAAAAAAAAAAAAGGAATTGTAGCTATCAGATGTATATTGCTGGGTTTTTTTAAGGGAGAAATACTTGAATATATGCAATATTTTGCTGGTAAAAGATTATACACATTTCTTATTACTGCAGGTAAATTTCAGTCTAATGCATATTGCTGACTTTGCTAAAAGGTTTTACATCTTTTGACTACATATTCCTGAAATGTAGTTTTTAAAATATAACATTTCTATGAATTAAAATTCTCCCATGTGGGCCCACTGATATTCTTTTCCACAGAGCCATCTCCATTTTCTCTTTCTGCTGTGGTTATCTAAACCTAAAACAAACAAAAAACCAACAAATTTTAAAAACCTCACTAACACATATGAGAAGGAAAGAGGGAGTGGGTGGGATGGGAAAGGAAATATACCACATATTGTGTGCATGCACATTTGTATCACTTTGAACCTCACTATGATAGATAATTATAATGCACTAATAAAAGTTAAAAAAAATAAAGACTCTACTTTTTCATCTGGGGACCCTCTTATGCCCCATCTTCTCTCTAACATCTGCATACTAGGGAGAACATATGCTTCTTTACTCTTTGTGACTGGCTAATCTCATAATGTTTTCCAGTTGCATCCATTTCCCTGCAAAGAACATGATTTTTTCTTCTTTATAGCTGAGTAAAATTCCATTGTGTACATATCCCATAGTTTTGTAATCCATTCATCTA
>PVLC010031471.1:0-17500 GCA_004027655.1 Graphiurus murinus
AAAAAAAAAAAAAAAAAGAAAAAGAAAAAATTAAAGATTTATTTATTTATTTTATCAATTTTAGGTTCACAGCAAAAGTGAGAAGGAAATACAGAGATTTCCTGTATACTCCTTGCCACCACGTATGCATAGCCTCACCATCTTATCAGTATTCCCCACCAGGGTGGTACATTTGTTAAAATTGATGAACCTATACTGACACATTATTATAATCCAAAGCCCATCATTTACACTATGGCAGCTGAGTACACTCTTGGTATACTCTTGGTGCTGAATGGCTTATCATTTGGGCAAATGTATAATGATATGGATCTATGAATGTAATCTTATAGAGTATTTTCACTGCCCTAAACACTGCGCGCTCTCTATTTAATCCCCACCTCCAACCTCTGGAACACTAATATTTTTGCTATCTCCTTATTTTTACCTTTTCCAGAATGTCGTATTTGTTGAAATTGTACAGTATGTAGCTTTTTAAGATTGGCTTCTTTCATTTAGTAGTATGTGTTTAAAGTTCTTGCGTGTCTTTCATGGTTTGTTAGTGCTGAGTAAATTCTGTTGGCTGGATATACCAGTTTATCCATTTACCTACTGAAGGACATCTTAATTGTAAGTTTTGGCAGTTATGAATAGAAATATGTGCATTTTTACCCCCTGGTGGTGGGGATCAAATCTGAGGATTGAACTCAGGGACTCATGCATCCTAGGCAAGGATTCTACCACTGAGCTACATCCAGTTCCCAAGTGCAGGTTTTTTTGTAGACATATTTTTAACTGTTAGGGGTAAATACCAAGGAGTGCAGTTACTGTATCGTATGTTAAGAGTATATTTCATTTTGTGTGTGTGTTGTGGGGGGAGAACGGGGTATTGAACCCAAGGACACTCTTACCACTGAGCTACACCTGTTTGTTGTGGTACTAGGGATTTGAACTCAGGCACATTCTACCACCAATCCACACCTTCCCCCCAGCTAAATTGCCAAGGCTGGCTTTGAACCTTCGATCCTCCTATATCAGCCTCCCAGTTACTGGGATTACAAGCATGTGCCACCACGCCCAGCTTAAACAAGGTCTCTCTAACCCTGCACTGGTCTCAAATTTCCTCCTATCTCAGCCTTCCAGGTACTGGGATTATAGAAATATGCCATTGTGCCAGTTTTTAGCAATTTTTAAGTGCATAGTTTACCAGCATTAAGTACATTCATATTTATTACATAACCACCATCACCATTTATCACCCCTATAAATTCCTTTGTTTTGGGGGGGAGGGTACAGTAATGGCTATTGAATCCAGGGTCTTGCCCACGCTGACCTCAAATTTTGGATCCTCATGCTTCAGACTCCAGACTAGGCAGGATTACAGGTGTATACCACCACACCTGGCTGGAATAAACCTGAGTTCATTTGAACCCAGGGGCTCTATCACTAAGCTACATCCCCAGCCCCTTTTAGTATTTTATTTTGAGATAGGATCTTGCTAAATTCCAAAGACTGGCCTTGAATTTCTGATCCTCCTGTTTCAGCCTCCCAACGACCTGGGATTATAGGCATGTACCCACCATGGCTGGATTCAACCCCCATATATTCTTTTTTTATTTTTGTGGTACTGGAAATTGAACCCAGGAGAATTCTACCCCTAGCTCTATTTTATTTTGAAACAGGGTCTTGCTAGGTTGATGAGAGTCATGCTACTTGCTGAGGCTGTCTTCAAACCTGCAATCCTCTATCTCAGCCTCCTAAGTACTGGGGTTATAGGGGTATGCCACCACACCTAGCTTTTTTGCTTTTTTTTTTGATGCTGGGATTGAACCCAGGAGCATTCTAGATCAGAGGTAAAATTCTCCTGGGTTCAATTCCCAATACCTAAATATATAAATTAATTAAATATAAGCTGGGCATGGTAATACATACCTGTAATTCCAGTACTTGGGAGGCTGAGACGGGAGGATCACAGGTTTGAGGACAGCTTCAGCAATGAGAGTCTCAACAATCTAGGGAGACCCTGTTTCAAAAATAAATAAGCTGGGTGTGGTGGCACACTCTTGTAATCCTTGAGAGACTGAGACAGGAGGATCCCAGGTTTGTAGCCAGCCTCAGCTACTTAGTGAGGCCCTCCGCAACTTAGTGAGGCCCTGTTTGAAAATAAAGAATTAAAAATAAGGCTGGGGTGTAACTCAGAGATAGAATATCCCTGGGTTCAATCCCAATTTGGAGGTCGAAGCCTCTGAGGTCAATTCCTAGTGTCACCAAAAATAAGTAAGTAAAGCTTTGGTGGCACATACCTATAATCCTAGTACTTGGAAGGATGAGACAGTAGGCTCACAAGTTTGAGGCCAGTCTTAGCAACTTAGTGAGGCCCTCATTAATTTAGCTAGATCCCATTTCAAAATATAAAATAAGAACCAAGCATGGTGGCACATGCCTGTAATCCCAGTACTTGGGAGGCTGAGTATCACAGATTGGAGTATAGCCTCAACAGTGTAGTGAGACTTTCAGAAACTTAGCAAAACCCTGTTTCTAAACAAAAATAAAATAGGCTTGGGTATGGCTCAAGGATAGAATGTCCCTCTGTTCAGTCCCCAGTATCACAAAATATAAGATAGGGCTGTAGGTGTAGCTCAGAGGTAGAATACACCTGGGTTTAATCTCATAAATAACGAAATACATACATATGATGGAGGATGTAACTAAGTGGTAAAACACCCCTAGGTTCAATCCCCAGTAACGGAAAAAAAGAAGAGAAATTGTGTTGAAATAAAAAGTTATTAAATTCATATTAAAATATGAATGACTTTATCTGACTTTTTTAATCTCCCCCCCAAATGCTTATATTTTGGAGAGCATTAGAGATGTTTATACAGTTCCTTTTTAATGATAGAATGCCTTGCATTTGCTTAATACTTATTGAATATTAAATAATCTGTGCTAAACTACAAAAGAAAAATAGATGTGGTTTCTGCTCTGGGGATTGTGCTAATTAAGAAGGAAATTGCCAGCATTCCACTATTTTTGACCTAGTGGTATTTCCCTAAGAAAATTAATACAAAGTAGAATTGTACATATTTGAGATTTCTGTGCTATAGAAATGGAGAGATCTGATCCTGAGATGAGTTTCAGAACAGCTTTTCATGTCACTTTTTGGGAATTGAACCCAGGGTGTTCTACCAATGAAGTGGACCTGAGCCTCCATGGGTTCTTTTTATTAGGGGTCCAAGTAAATATCTCTTTGGTCTTTTGTGAATTAGGGATGTCAGTGTACCTGATTGTTTTCTTCCATTCTGGCTCTTTATTTTCCTCAACTCTTAAAACTAAATACTCTACCTGTGCCCGTTTGTGTGTGTGTGTGTGTGTGTAGGAACCTGAACCTAGGACTTCATGTATGCTACTCAAGTACTGGACTACATTCCCAGCTCTTTTCATTTTGTTATTTTGAGACAGTGTCAGGCTGGGCGTGGTGACACATGCCTGTAATCTCTGTACTTGGGAGGCTGAGACAGGAGGCTCACCAGGTCAAGGTCAGCCTCAGCAAGTAGTGAGACTCTCATCAACCTAGCAAGACCATTTTTCCAAATAAGAAATAAAATTGGGCTGGAGGTGTAACTTGAATGTAGACTCCCTCTGGGTTCAGTCCCCAGTAACTAACACACACATGCACACACGCATGCACGCAGGCACACAAACTTAGACTGGCCTCAAAGTTGTGATTCTCGTGCTTCAGCCTCCCAAGCACCTGGGAATACAGGTATGTACCACCAGTTACTTGTGCTCTTACTTTGAAGAGATTGTTGCATATTATTAGAGAAAGTCATGTTGACAAACTTGCAGTTAGATGGTTTTAAATTATGGTTAGTAGAACCACTGCTGATAATTGCCATTGAATTAAATTGCAGTCCTTTGTAGAATTGCCTGAGAACCCAGTGTGTAATGTGTTCACTGAACAAATCTTTTTCTTTTTATTTCAGTTGGAAAGACATCCTTGATCACCAGATTCATGTATGACAGTTTTGACAACACCTATCAGGTATTTTGTTTTTGCAAACTTATCAGTTGTCTTATTTTGTGTTACAAGTAATATGCAAGGTGTTTCCTTAAAAAGGAAGACTGAGGAAGAAAACAGTTCAAATAATATATAAAGGTAGTAATACCTTTATCTATTATATACCTTTATATATTATTACTAGCCTACCATATGTAGGGAGGCAGGAGGGGGCAATTGTATGGGATGCAGAGGAAAGTACACCAAGGGTTATGTGCATGTTTGTTTGCATCACATTGAACTATGATGTATAATTGCAATGCATGAATAAAGGTATTTTTAAAATTCATTTATTTACATGCAGTCGTGGATATAAAAGCACTTTCTGTAATTTGTAAAATGCCATATAAATACAAAGTATAACTGATTTTGCCCATATTCTCAACTTTATCATTTGTCTCCTCTTTCAAAGTCTATTGAAAGATCTCTAATTTTATTAGGGAGGGAATTAGAAGTGATAGTAGATATTGTCTTTTGAGAATTCATTCATGTTTAGGATTCTATAACATTTTGATCTACACTTGAAATTAAGAATACATGAAGCCCAGTGAGGTGGCACACGCCTGTAATCTCAGTACTTGAGAACTGACACAGGAGGATTGCAGGTTTGAAGCTAGTCTTAGTAACTTAGGCTCTCAGCAACCTAACAAGACCCTATTTCCAAATAAAAAATAAGGTTGGGGGTGTAACTAGGAGGATCACAGGTTCGAGGCCAGCCTCAGCAATTTAGCAAGACCCTGTTTCAAAATAAAAACATAAGCTGGGCTTAATGGTGCATGCCTGTAATCTTAGTACTTGGGAGGCTAAGACAAGGGATCACAGGGAAAGGCCAATCTAAGCAATTTAGTGAGTCCTTAAGCACAGTAAAACACACACACACACACACACACCCTATAAACTAACAACAAAATAAATTAGGTTTTTTTTTTTTTTTTTGAGGTACTGGGGATTGAACTCAGGGGCATTCTACCTCCGAGCTATACCCCCAACCCTATTTTTTAGTCTTTATTTTGAAACAGGGTCTCACTAAGTTGCGGAAGGCCTCACTAAGTAGTAAGGCTGGCTGTGAAAATGCAATCCTCCTATCTCAGTCTCCCAGGTACTGAGATTACAAGCATTCACCACCATGCCCGGCTATATATTTATTTTTTGTTTGTGGTACTGGGGATTGAACCCAGGAGCATTCTACCTTTTCGGTACACCCCTGGCCCTGTTTTTATCTTTTATTTTAAAATAGGGTCTCACTAAGTTGCAGAGGGCCCTGATAGTTTTGGGTCTCTGGATATCTTCAGCATCAGAGCAATTGACAAGCCATTATATAGGAAGTTTAGACGGAACAGCAATTTACATCAGCAGTATTTTATAAAATTGCTAATGAGGCAAAAGCAGCATTCTGACTGGGGGAATATTTGGAGTAATATTCAGACTAAGGTACAAATACAAATATTTGAATCCAGGTTTGGTGATAACAGGTCTGTACTCATAGTACTTAAAAGAGACAAGAGGATCGAAGGTTTGTGGCCAGCTTCAGCAACTTAGTGAAACCCTGTTTCAAAATTTAAAATGGCTGGGGGAGCCAGATGTGGTGGCGGATGCTCGTAATCCCAGCATTTGGGAGGCTGAGACCAGAGGATCCAGGTTTGCAGCCAGCCTCAGCTACCTAGGGAGGCAATCCGCAACTTAGTGAGACCCTGTTTCAAAATAAAGATAAAAAATAGGACTGGGGGTGTATAGCTTGGAGGTAGAATCCCTCTGGGTTCAATCCCCTGTACCACAAAATTTTTTTTTGAATATTCAAATATAAATATTCAAACTAAAATTTGTGTGTATGTGTGTGTGTGGTTCTGGGGATTGAACTGAGGGGCATTCTAACTCTGAGCTACACCCCCAGCCCTATTTTATTCTTTTATTTTGAAACAGGGTCTTACTAAGTTGCAGAGGGCCTCCCAAGTACGGTATTACAAGCGTGTACCACCATGCCTAGCCAAACTAAAATTCTTATTATCTTGTTATCTATAAAATGAGGGTGAGCCAGGCGTGGTGGCGCACGCTTGTAATCCCAGCATTTGGGAGGCTGAGACCAGAGGATCTGGGTTCGCGGCCAGCCTCAGCTACCTAGTGAGGCACTCCACAACTTAGTGAGACTCGGTTTCAAAATAAAGAATAAAAAATAGGGCTAGGGGTATAACTCGGGGGTAGAATGCCCCTGAGTTCAATCCCCAGTACCGCAAAAAAAAAAAAAAAAAAAAAAAATGAGGGTGAGAATAAGCTACCTTGCAGGAATGTGTAAGGTTAGAGATGATCATGTAAAGGGCCCAAAACAATCCCTAACACAGAAAAGTGCTTAGTACATGGAAGCCATTACCATGAAAATTTTGTTCATTTTTTCTTGGCTTCAGTATATTTATGTGTTTATTCAATGTTTCTCCCAAAATCATAAATGCCACTTGTATTTTTAATTGCTGGCCACCATCGAATTACTATTATTTGTTTAACCTCTTTGTTTTATTTTGTTTTACAGGCAACAATTGGCATTGACTTTTTATCAAAAACAATGTACTTGGAGGATCGAACAGTGAGTAATATTTTCAGTATGCAGTGTTCTGCAACACCATCAGAAGTGCTTAGCAAAGTTACCAAAGTTATTTTATAAGACTTTGGAAAAACTGTTATTACAGATTGAATTGTTCTTAATCTCTAACTTGTAACCAGGTGAGATCCACAGAGGATAGAAGGTCAAGTTTTTTGTAAAATCCTATTTTACCCAGGCCTGTTAAGCAAAATTTGTCATCTTGATTTGGAAAAACTAGATAGCTTTAGGAAAAAATTTAGAGAATTTTTGTGAAGAAATTAGAGTCGCTAAAGACCTTTTGAATGTCACTCTTGAGGAATTTAGAAGGATACTATTTGAATATCATACAATTTGTGAACTTCACAATTTTCTTTGTCAGAATACGATATGTACCAAAATGACTAAATAGAAAGAAATAATGTGTATTTGTTTTTTTGTATTTTTATCTCACATCCTTTTGAGTTTTCCCTTTAAATACAACATAAATTCTATATTCTAGCCAATCTATTCTTCCTTGAAGAGATTCCTGTCACCTAAACAATAACTAACCTAAATGCAATACTGCAGGACCTGCCCCCAAAACATTATCTTATCTCCAATGTTATTTCTTACAAGTGTGATTTTTATTTTTTTCTTTTTGTATGTTTTCATATATAACATACCATTTCTTAAAACTTGAAATCTGGGAAACTGCTTTATACTGGTAAGAGAACTTGATGCTTGTTTTAGACTTACCTTCCTATAATGCAGATATATGAGAGTAAGTAAATAAATTTTTATGTGGGGTTGCAGAAAGATATTTCTCCTTTTTGTTGCATTATCTACAGTGTTCTGGGGAGAAACATATGGGAAAAAATATAAACAGTAGCCAAAGACCCAGTTTAGGGCTGAGGGTGTGACTCCATGGTAGATGCACTGCCTAGCATGCATGAAGCTGGGGTTCAGTCCCCTGTGCTATAAACGGAAAAAAAAAAAAAAACAAGGCCTGGAGTGGTGGCAGGCACCTGTACTCCCAATTACTGGTAAGACTTAGGCAAGAGAACCATAAGTATGAAGTCAGCCTGGGCAACTTAGTGAAACCCTGTCTCAGAGTAAAAAAGGGCTGCAGATGTGTAGCTCAGTGGTAAAGCACTCATTTTGCATTTATGAGGCCCTGAGTTTGATCCCCAGTACTGGAAAAAAAAATTTTTTCAAAGTCTTATAGATGGAGAGACTTTAAAGAATTAATTCCTTTACTCTTGATACCCTGAGCTACTCATTGACATTTGCCTTCATTTTCTCTTTAATGCTCAATATTTGAACATTCACAGTCTACTTTTTGCCATCTGGAAGCCATAGGGAATCAAAGAGGTTAGAGGGAGGGAAAAAAGGGAAGCCATATTTCTGATTCTGTGAAATCTTTCCCAGTAGTTTTCAGTCTTGTACCTTCAGAGCAAGCACATTTTTAATATTACTCCCTTTTGAAAAGGGAGTTGTGTGTGGTTTCCATTCCTCACTCCCCTGCAACCTCTTGCATGAGTCTTTGTTTTACCTCTCATCCTCCCCTTTTACAACATTCTTTTTTTTTTTTTTTTAAGTATTAGGATTCTTTTTGTTTTGTTTTTGTTTTTGTTTTTATTTACTTTTTCCCATCCCACAGATCAGGCTGCAGCTGTGGGATACTGCGGGTCAGGAACGTTTCCGTAGCCTCATTCCCAGTTACATCCGCGATTCTGCTGCAGCCGTAGTAGTTTACGATATCACAAGTAGGTATACTGCTCCGGGTTGACCTTTCTTACTTTTCTTGCTTGTTTGACTGATTTTGTTAGGTGCGATTGCAATTGTGGGACACAGCAGGTCAAGAGCGGTTCAGGAGCTTGATCCCTAGCTACATTCGTGACTCCACTGTGGCAGTTGTTGTTTATGATATCACAAGTGAGTGGGGGGAATTACGCATTCTAATCTTCTTTCAACCTTTAGCTTAGCTGCATGCATGTTCTTGTCTTGTGCTTGTTTTCCTTACTGGCATGTAAAAATAAGTTTTATTATGGCAGACTTTATCATAGACCAGCCAAGTCAGAAATACTTGCTTTGGCATTCATACCAATATACCTTATTTCTACTATGCCAAGTTTTTCACCCCAGAAATTGTCTTTCAGGTCTAATTATGAATCCTTTTTAAGGCTGTCTTAATATCCTATTATCCTCAAGCCATACCATAATTATGGAAGGAAGTGTCTCCTTTTTCATTTAATTTGATCTCAGATTTCTCTAAAATAAAATAATCTGCATTTAAGCCTCTTGCCAAGTTTTCCAGATCCTTTAAGGCTTCTGTTGAGGCTATTATAAGCTTCTGCTAGCCAGCTTTTCTCTGCTTCCTCCTTCTAGCCATTCTTTCTCTATAGAGGAAGACAGAGAAAACAGTGTGCACTTCTCAATCATTTTTGTTTGAATCATATCTGGATTCTGTGACTGAATTACTTTGTCGCTTACAAATTACATTTTCATTTCTCTCCAAGAAAATTTGAAATGGGAAATAAGATGAATCTTTTTCTTTTTCCCAAAGACTGAATAATGCCTTTGGCTTTTTAAGTGTCTGTAATTTTTCTGTGGAGCATTGATGACTGACAATAAGATGCTCTCTGATTAAAATTGTCATTATAAATTGCTTTATGAGAGCCAGGCATGGTGGCGCATGCTTGTAATCCCAGCACTTGGGAGGCTGAAACAGGAGAATCACAGGTTCACAGCCAGCCTCAGCTTAGTGAGACCCTGTTTCAAAATAAACAATAAAAAATAGGGCTGGGGGTATCGCTTGGAAGTAGAATGCCCTTGAGTTCAAGCCCCAGTACCGCAAAATATATATATGAATGAATATATAAATTGCTTTATGATAATATAAGGCAATATTTGATATTATTCCATAAAGTGGTCCATAATTTATGAGAAAAGCAGAGTTATATAGCATCTTTGATATCTTTTAAAACATCTTATATAAAAGCCAGGCATGATGGCATAAGCCTGTAATCCCAGTTCTTGAGAGGCTAAGTACCACAAATTCTTAGTGAGACCCTATGTCAAAATTTTTAAAAATAAAAAAAGACGAAAGAGTTGGGCGTGGTAGCACACGCTTGTAATCACAGAACTTGGGAGGCCGAAACCGGAGAATCTGGGTTCATGGCCAGCCTCAGCTACTTACTGAGGCTCTCCGCAACTTACATAGAACTAGGGTTGTAGCTTGGAGGTAAAATGCCCCTGGGTTCAATTCCCAGTACTGCAAAAAAAAAAAAAAAAAGCCTAAGAATGTAGCTCAGAGGTGGAATGCCTTTGGGTTCAATCCCCAGTACCCCCCAAAAAAACTTACATATAAAAAAAACAATTCATTTGAACTAGTAATGCCACTCTTAAACATTTTTGTGTATCTGCTCAATCTTACTCATAGCTACTAAACAGTAATTTCAATGGCAAAATTAGAAGCTAGAAGATTGAGCCAGGTTTGGTAGTGCACACTTAAAATCCCAGTACTTAGGGAGACAGGAGGATCACAGGTTTGTGGCCAGCATCAGCAACTTGGCAAGGCCCTCAGCAACTTAGTAAGACTTTGTTTCAAAATAAAAATTAAAATGGGGCTGGTGGTGTGTTTAGGAGGTAGAGTACCCCTGGGTTTAATCTCTAGTACCAGAAAAAAAAAAGTTAGAAAGTTATATTTAGAAATATTTTTGGATAGGTGCTTATATGCAGTCTTTCTTCTCTTGCAGCTTTGGGTTGCTAATTGTTTTTTTAAAAAATGTATGTTCATTATTATGCATTGACTAGTTTTGTAGCTTTAAAATGTTTGTGCTTACTTTAACCAAAGCAAGTCAAACTTGGTGTATTTTTCTTTAAAACTTCCACAAATGTGGCTAAAATTTTAGTAAATTTTCTTAAGCTGTTGTTAAAAGTGTTGAAGTATACTCTATTTAGAATCCAATACGAGGCTCGATTCCTAGCAACACACACACACTCACACACACAGGATCTAACACTAGAAAAGATAAAATTGGCCGGATAGGGTGTCGCATGCCCATAATCCCAGTACTTGGGAAACCAGGACAGGAGGATTGCAGGTTTGAGGTCAGCCTCAGCAACTTAGCAAGGCCCTCCACAACTGAGACCCTATTTTAAAAATGAAATAGCCGGGCATGATGGTGCACGCTTGTAATCCCAGCATTTGGGAGGCTGAGACTAGAGGATCTGGGTTCGAGGCCAGCCTCAGCTACCTAGTGAGGCACTCCGCAACTTAGTGAGACCCTGTTTCAAAATAAAGAATAAAAAATAGGGCTGGGGGTATAGCTCGGAGGTAGAATGCCCCTGAGTTCAATCCCCAGTACTGCAAAAAAAATAATAATAATAAATTTTTAATTAATTAAAAAATAAAAATAAAATAGGGCTGGAAAAGTATCTGAGAGGTAGAACACCCCTGGGTTTAATCCCAAGTACCACCAAAACAACAGAAAGATGAATTTGCTAGAAGATTCTGGTGCATTAAACAAATCAA
This sequence comes from Graphiurus murinus, assembly GCA_004027655.1. Taxonomy (NCBI): domain Eukaryota; kingdom Metazoa; phylum Chordata; class Mammalia; order Rodentia; family Gliridae; genus Graphiurus; species Graphiurus murinus. Next base: position 11,125 of record PVLC010031471.1, read on the forward strand.
CTTTAGGTTAAAGTGATCACAAACTGAGTAAGCAATGCAAACAAAGTGGTGTTGAAAGCTATTTGAAGGCTTTACAAATTTTCTGGATGTTTTGGGACTTACTGGCTGACATACTTTTGGAAATGCTTTCTTTGTCATGTTTGGTATATGTAAGTGATCAAAAAAAGCATTGTGGCAATATAACTCCATATTATCTGCCGTAGCTGTTCGTTTCAAAGATTTTTCATATTTTTTCCAGTTGTATAGTATATTGTACTCATTTGGTTATTGTCAAAAAATTTAACTTTATTATAAAAGGAACCTTGAGGTCTTTATTTTTTATTCATTTAGATCATTGACAGTCGTAATCAGATAAAATGGAGTTACGTTGCAGGCACATTAAAAGTGGTTTCCTAATGTGCCACCCTCCCTTTCCAGCTTCCAGGGTGTTGGGGGACTGGTATCCTTCACTTGGGAAGGCATTTTCAGTAATGCTAATCTCTCTGTCTACCCTCCTGTACCAGATGTTAACTCATTCCAGCAAACTACAAAATGGATTGATGATGTCAGAACAGAAAGAGGAAGTGATGTTATCATCATGCTAGTAGGAAATAAAACAGATCTTGCTGACAAGAGGTATGAACTGATTTTGTGTGCATAGAATGTTTGTGTTAAGCTATTTGTTACTCTTGTTCAATAAAAAAATTGTTTTGAAAGGAAATGTATTAACTGGACATGGTGGCACATGCTTGTAATCCCAGTACTTGGGAGGCTGAGACAGTAGGATCCGCGTTCGTGGCCAGCCTCAGCTACTTAGTGAGGCCCTCTGCAACTTAGTAAGACCCTGTTTCAAAATAAAGAATAAAAAATAGGGCTGAGGGTGTAGCTCAGAGCTAGAATACCCCTGGGTTCAATCCTCAGTACTGCAAAAAAAAAAAAAGGTAATGTATTTAATCCTTCAGATCCCCTTTTCTTTAGTGTAGGAGCCTAAAATATACAGTCCTTGAGGGAAAATAAGTTTTGTTTTGCATAAACTCATGTATAAACACCTCGTGTACAAGATAGTTACACATGAAGTCAGTAAATATTTTACATTTTTTCGGTCTTATAAGTGAGAACGGTTTGTGAAAGAGCAAACCAATTTTGAAAACATCTTTAAAAATTATTCATAATGAATAATGGTACATGCCTGTGATCTCAGGATTTGGGAGGCTGAGACAAGAGGATCCACAGGTTCGAGGCTATTTCAAAATAAAAATATGCTAGAGGCATAGCTCAGAGGTAGACTGCCCCTGGGTTCAGTCCCCAGTACCTCCCCAATTATGATGATTAAATACATACACTTCCTTTGTAGGCATCTTATAAGCATTCATTATGCTTCTGTGGTGTTGTTGGTGTGTGTTTTTCAGTTGTGTGACTAAGCCAGGCTGTAGTTGAACTGAATGAATGGCTTGATTGTGGCACCTCAGCTAAATGAGCAGAGCCATATTCAAGTCACAGGTGCAGAGTGTATTCACATTCACTCAGAACCCACAGCTTGAATGTCTGCTGTCTGCAGTCTCAAGTGATCTACTGCCTATTCTTTCTGCTTTAAATAGCCTTGACCACAGTACTTAATAGTTGAAGCTTTTACTGTTACTTGTTAATTCATGAGATGGATGTTGAAATTGTGGTAATGAACTTAATGATATTAACTAAAATGTTGCAGTGAAATCTAATGTTCAAACACTTGTGGAGAATGTTAAGCCTATTTCTGCCCATAGTACCTCAAGTAGAATTGGTGATATAGTTTTAAAAAAATCTTTATTAATATAAAAGTAAATTCCAAATATGATATCTTTTTTTAAGCTACTGGGCATTTAATCTAGAGTGTTCTACCTCAGAGCTACACTCCCAGCCCCCAACCCTTTTTATTTTTTATTTTAAAATGTGATCTTGCCAAGTTTCTGAGGCTGGCCTTAAACCTATGATCCTCTTGTGTCAGCCTTCTGAGTACTGGGAGTTTACAGGTGTGTGCCACTATGCTTGGCTCATCTTTTTTTTCTTCTTCTTTTTTCAGTACTGGGGATTGAACCCAGGGACATTCCACCTCCAGGCTACACCCCCAGCCCTATTTTTTATTCTTTATTTTTGAAACAGTCTCACTAAGTTGCAGAGGGCCTCACTAAGTAGCTGAGGCTGGCTGCAAATCTGTGATCCTCCTGTCTCAGCCTCCCAAGTACTGGGATTACAAGCGTGTACCACCATGCCTGGCTTGCTTAACTCATCTTTACATGATGAAAAATATTTTGTATGTGAATTGCTGTGATACAGATTTTTGCTTTTTAACTTATCTTCAGTATGGAAATTTGAAGATTATATTGTAGAGTTCTTAGGCACCTTCAAATTGTACATCTGAGTTGTTTCTCTTTATAGCCAGAGTCATCTAAAGAAGATGCTTTTAAGCATCTGTTCTTTTATTTCTTAATATTCCAATTGAGTACACAAATGCTAGAAACATTAATAAATTAAAATAATTTTTCTTTAAGTTAATGTTTGTCAGCTGCTTTGGAATTACCATTATTCTCAGTAATTTTTTTCAGAGTGTCACCTCTCAGCTCTTTTTCATTACAGTAAGATAATTTCTTAATTTTATGGAACCCAAGGGCCTTCTATCTCCGAGCTACACACAAAGTTTTAAAAAGGACTTGATTAGCCAGGTGTGGTGAGGCACACCTATAATCCCTATTTGGGAGGATGAGACTGGAGGATCACAAGTTTGAGGCTAATGTGAGCAATTGAGCAAGACCCTGTTCAAAAATAAAAAGGGCTGAGAGTGTAGCTAAGATGTAGATCACCCCTGTGTTTAATTCCCAGTACACAACCATATACTTTGATGAGTCTACATAATTGTATCTTTTTCTTTCTTTCTTTCTTTCTTTCTTTTTTTTTTTTGCGGTACTGGAGATGGAACCCAAGGGCATTCTACCTCCGAGCTACACCCCCAGCCCTATTTTTTATTCTTATATTTTGAAACAGGGTCTCACTAAGTTGCGGAGTGCCTCACTAGGTAGCTGAGGCTGGCTGCGAACCTGGATCCTCCGGTCTCAGCCTCCCAAATGCTGGGATTACAAGCGTGCGCCACCACTCCCGGTTTAATTGTATCTTTTCTATTAAAAAAAGATGGCAGACGGGTGTGGTGGTGCACACTTGTAATCCCAGTACTTGAGAGGTTGAGACAGGAGGATCCGGGTTCACAGCCAGCCTCAGCTACTTAGTGAAGCCCTCCACAACTTTGTGAGACTCTGTTTCAACATAAAGATAAATATTAGGGCTGGGGATGTAGCTCAGAGGTAGAATGCTCCTGGGTTCCATCCTCAGTACTGGAAAAAAAAAAAAGATGGCAGAGCCGGGCGTGATAGTGCACACTTGTAATCCTAGTACTTAGGAGACTGAGACAGGAGGGTCTGGGTTTGCAGTCAGCCTCAGCTACTTAGTGAAGCCCTCTGCACCCTAGTGAGACCCTGATTCAAAATAAAGAATTAAAAAATAGGGCTAGGGGTGTAGCTCGGAGGTAAAAGAAAAAAAGTTTAAAAATTCAAAGCTAAACATTTTTATCACTTTCTTTGAGAATTAATACTTTTTTTTAAAAAAAAAAACAACTTGGATGGAAGTCTAGAATATAGCTGTTTCGTTATCTCAAAAGAAGCTCCTAGGTACTCAGTATTCTTTCTGTCACCTTTACCCAGTGATTCCTGAATGTTTTAAACCTGAGAATCATTTGATAAACATAACTTATTAGATGTTCTTGTAAGACACTGTAGTAAAGGATAATGGTTTACCTTTTACATTTTTGAAATTTGGGCCCTACCCCTGGATACTCTAGATATTTGGTGGTGGTGGTGCTCATGAGTGGGGTCCTCTAATGTATTCTAAAGAATCTTCCTAGATTCTGACACAATGAAACCATAATTGCTATGGTTAGCTTTCAACTAGCTATATAGTCAAGCTAGCCCCCAACTATTAAGAATACTAAATATACTCAGGATTCTAAAACTAGGAAGGACTTCTGCTCAGACTTCTTTGTGTGTGGGATTTACAGACTAGTGATCCTTCAGGAAGTATTTATTGAGTTTCACTTATCTGCCAGATGCAGCCATTCTAGCATGGAATATTTCACAAAAGCAAGTTTTCAGCCAGACATGATGGTGCAGCCTGTAATCCCAGTACTTGGGAGGCTAAGACAGGATCACACTTTCAAGGCCAGCCCAACAACTTAGTGAGACCCTGTCTCAAAGTAAAAAAGGGCTATCCTGGGCAATTTAGCAAAACCCCATCTCAAAAAATAAAAAAGGAAGTCAGTCATGGTGCATGCTTGTAATTCTAGCACTTGGGAGCCTAAGTCAGAAAGATCATAGTTTCAAAGCCAGCCTTAGCAACTTAGCGAGGATCTCATCACTCAGTGAGACCCTGTTTGAAAATAAAATAGAGATGGAGGTGTAGCTCAGAGGTAGAAAGCCCTTGGGTTCAATCTCCAGCACCACAAAAATGAAGTTCAGTTTGATTTTTTAAGAAAAGGGTTGGGAGCCAGGCATGGTGTCACATGCTTGTAATCCCAGTACTTGGGAGGCTGAGACCAGAGGATCCCGGTTCTCGACCAGCCTCAGCTACTTAGTGAGGCCCTCTGCAACTTAGTGAGACCCTGTTTCAAAATAAAGAATAAAAAATAGGACTGGGGGTGTAGCTTGAAGATAGAATGCCCCTGGGTTCAATTCCCAGTACCGCAAGAAAAAAAAAAAAAAAAAAAAAGTTGGGGATGTAGTTCAGTGATAGAGGGCTTTTCAAGGTCCCAGATCCCTGGTACTACAAAAAAATGGAGGTGACAAGACATAGCACATTCCTATAGTACCAGCTACTTGGGAGAAAGAGGCAGATCATGTTTGAGCATCCTGGGCAACTTAGTAATACCATCTCAAAATTGGGACTTGTGATATAGCTCAGTGGTAGAGCACTTATCTAGCATGCACAAGGCCCTAGGTTTGATTCCCAATACTGCTTCCTCACCCCCCCCCCAAAAGAAAGGGTAGAAATGAGGAGAGATAATTCAGGCAAGAATTGATGATTTGGACCCGGACAGTGATTGTTTGTATGAGGATAAGAGGTTAAAATCCATGTATATTTTGGAGGAAATACTTACTGATAGATGGAATCAAGGGTAGAAAATAGAACAGGTCGAGGATAATACCCAGATTTTTGTCCTGAGTAAATGTCATTACCTGAGATGAGATAGACTGCCGAAAAACTGATTTGGAAGGGAACAGCATGACTTCAGTTTTGGTAATGTTAAGTTTAGAATGGCTGAATATAGGGGTTTGCATATGAATCTGAGGTTTGGAGCAACAGACTGGGCTAGATATATATTTGGAAATCATTAGTATAGATGCTACTTAAAGCCATGAGATTGCATGAGATCATAAAGGGAGTGATTGCATATAGAGGAGTGGTCTGTGGAGTACATTTTAGTCCCCATTAAAGGGACATGGCATGGTGACTTGAAATCACAATGTGTAGCCAAGCGTGGTGGCACACCCCTCTAATCCAGTACTTGGGAGGCTGAGACAAGAGGATCACAGGTTTGTAGCCAGCCTCAGCAATTTACTGAGGCTTTCGGCAACTTAGCAAGACTCTGTGTTTAAGTGAAAACTAAAATAGGACTGGGTTTATAGCTCAGAGGTAGAATGCCCCTGGACTCAATCTGTAGCAACACACACACACACACACACACACACACACACACACACCTTTTTTTAAGAAAGGGTTATAAGCCAGGTGTGGTGGCACATGCTTGTAATTCCAGTACTTGGGAGGCTGAGACAGGAGGATCACAGGTTCGAGGCCAGCCTCAGCTACTTAGTAAGGCCTTCCACAACTTGGGCCTTGTTTCAAAATAAAGAATAAAAAATGGGGCTGGGGGTATACCTCAGATGTAGAATGCCCCTGGATTCAATCCCCAGTACTACAAAAAAAAAAAGAGAGAGAGAGAAAGAAAGGAAGGACTGTTTGCTGGGCATAGTGGCACATGCTTGTAATCCCACTACTTGGGAGATTGAGACAAGAGGATCACAGATTCGAAGCCAGCTTCAGCAAGTAGCAAGGTTCTCATCAACCTAGCAAGATCCTATTTCAAAATAAAAATAAAATTGGGCTGAAAGTATAGCTCAAAGGTAGAATGCCCCTGTGTTTAATCCCTAGTACCACAAAAATATAAATATAAAAAAGGATTGTATGTGTATCTTGGAGATAGCATACCCCTGGGTTCAATCCCCAGTACCCCCTCCCACACACGTAAACATTCAAACTACACTGAGAAACATTTTTGCTTCTCAGATACCAAAATTCCAAGTTAGGTGAAATCCTC
>PVLC010031472.1:0-18772 GCA_004027655.1 Graphiurus murinus
AATCCCCTCCCCCTCCCTCCCCCTCAGGTTCACTTCGGTGAGTGACCTTGATATGATTGTGTAATTACATCATGTGCTTTAGGGCGTCCCTCTGCCCCCTGCGTCCACTACAATTAAATCAACTTCGTTGCTTATCGAGGATCACTCCTTTTCATCTGGAGACCCTCCTATGCCCCATCTTCTCCCTAGCATCCACATAAAGAATTTTAAATAAGAACCATTCTTCATATTTTCATCTTTTAGAGACTCCATTCTTAGCTCAAATCTACTACCTGTTAACAATGAGCTGTCTTGACTTTTAGCATCATGGTTATTAAAAGGCAGGCACTGGAAAATCTCCAGAGTAGATCGTTAAGTATTTAATTGATAGAAAAAAGTTCCTAATCAATTCTACATTTATATTTTGCAAAATCCATACCAGTTTTAATTTTCAAACATCACAAAAATATAATTTTGAGGGCATTTTGGTTTATAAGTTGTTTTATTATTTTTGTCTCTTTTTAATTTTTTTAAACAAAGTAGAGAAAGCAATATAATGCATATTTGTGTATTTTAACAAATCATTGTAAAGTGCATTCTCTTTTACCCACAACTCAATACAAGAGATAATGCATTACTGGTGCCCCAGGAGTCTACTGTGTTTCTCTGTCCTATCACAACATGGTGTATATTTTGTAGTCATTAGATTTCTGTTGTTTTCTATAATGTTGGACATTTCACATTACAGAAATTCAGCCTTGTTCTTTAGGCTGATTAAGGTTGTTATAGGAAATCAAAATTCATTTACTTTCTTCATGTTAAAAGTAAAGGCAGAATTGATGGAAATACTTTGTTCTGTTTATAAATTTACTTTTTAAATAAAATACCTATATTTCTCCAATTCTTTTAATTGCTTTTATAAAATATATTTAACTCTCTTAATTTTATTAAGTTCAGTATTTGTTTGATCTTTGTCTCTACCCTGAACATTTTCAGTATTCCAACTGAATACAAACAGGTATAGAAAGTACTTTAATAAAAGCACTTTCAGAATTTCATATACTATATAAAATTTATGAATATCATTTTGAAGAATCTTGGAGGACTTTTCATGCCTTTACTTTCAAAATGAAAGCATCATCTATTTGCATTAAATTTATTCCACTAAATGAATCATAATTTAAAATACCATTTTGGGAGGATCTGGGTTCGCGGCCAGCCTCAGCTACCTAGTGAGGCACTCCGCAACTTAGTGAGACTCGGTTTCAAAATAAAAGAATAAAAAATAGGGCTGGGGGTGTAGCTCGGAGGTAGAATGCCCCTGAGTTCAATCCCCAGTACCGCAAAAAAAAAAAAAAAAAAAAAAAAAAAAAAAAAATACCATTTTGGATCACCTTAGTCATCAAGTATCCAAATAACACTTATTGTAATAGATGAATTATAGGTGATATTTGCAGTGAGATTGACTTATAAGTAAGAATGCAACATGAAGATATTTGACTAAGGAGTATATTTCACTATATTAAATAGAATTTTGATTAGTACAGCAAAGAAGCCATGCTTTTCATAGTTTCATAGACTTGAAGTCCTGGAATTAGCTACTCAGTCTCTTTTCATTTAAGTAGGGCTATCTAAATGATAGACAAACCAATGTGTCTCTATCTGCTCTGTCCTAAAACACAAAAAGGTTTGGGTCAGAAAATAGCATAGTTCACTGTAGTAAATGATCATGTTTCTGTTACATTTCTCTGATTTGTAAATCAATATTAGAGTGGGTTATGGTTAATGCAGATGTCATGCTTCCAATCCATTTGAATTGTGGTCAGGTGACTAACCTTCACTTGACAGCTCATACAGTATCTGTTCAGCCACTCGGGCTGAAGTTACATTCCAGCCATTTTGCTTCCTGTCCTGAGGTTATAATCAATAGGTAATTGCACATCTTCTAACCGACTGAGGCAGAGTTTAGAGGTACAGACATTACATCCTCATGCCAGAAATTCTGAAGGACAATCCACAGTTCCCAGTCATATTTACCAAGGCCTTGTAGGGCTTGCATAGCTGTTTTACTTCTTATTCTTCCCCAAATTGCTTCTTGCCTATTACTTACACAGAAATCAACCTCCAATAAACTTCCTATATCACAGACTCTATTTGTGGGGAGCTCAACCTGTGACAATTTGTGATTAAATGTTTTACTTTTTGGATGCCTTCTGATGCTTAAAAAGAGTCATTTCTTCTTTTTTTTTTTTTTTTTTTTTTTTTTTGCGATACTAGGGATTGAACTCAGGGGCATTCTACCTTTGAGCTATACCCCCAGCCCTATTTCTTATTCTTTATTTTGAAACCAGGTCTCACTAAGTTGCGGAGTGCCTCACTAGGTAGCTGAGGCTGGCCGCGAACCTGGATCCTCCAGTCTCAGCCTCCCGAATGCAGGGATTACAAGCGTGCGCCACCACGCCCAGCTCAAAAGAGTCATTTCTTGTAAGTATATCTTGAATTAAGGGATTTCTCTTTTTTCCCTTTTCATACTGGGGATTGAACCCATGGGCATCCTACCTCCAAACTATACCCTCAGTCCTATTTTTTATTTTGGAACAGGGTCTCACTAGGTTGAAGAGAGTCTCACTACTTGATGAAGCTGTCCTCAAACCTGTCATCCTCCTGTCTCAGTTTCCCAGGTACTGGGATTACAGGAGTGTGGTGAAACACTTGGCTCTTGAATGAGGATTTCAAATTATTTATGCATCCATCTATTCACCCACCCATCTATCTATCTAGTCACCCATTTTCTCAGTCACATTCTCACTCACTGCTATAATTGAAAGCAACTGACCATACAAATTAGAGGAAGGAAGATTTATTTTCTCAAGTTTCTTGGAGATTCCAGGTTCAGTCCATGTGAGGCCAGGGTCTATGGATCTCAGAGCACCGAGGCAGGAAGCAGAGATGGAGATAGAGCAAGGTTCTGCTCTTACATCATGAAGGCTGGGGGAGAAAGACAGGGAGGAAAGGAGAGAGGAAAAGAGAGAGAGAGCATGAGCATTGCCTCTGGGCAATGCTCACATCTGCTCTCACATCATGGTGGCCAGAAGAAAGGGAGAGAATGCAAGCAAGGGAAATCAAGAGCAAAAGCACAATCCCTAAGGCCACACTCCCAGGGAATCACCTTCCCAAGCCACTATCTCAAAGGCTTAGGTTATCGCCTAGATAAATCCATTGCAATGGATTTATCTACTGATGAGATTACATAGCTCATGGCACAATTACATCAACTCTGAACTCCAATTTATGAGCTCTTCAGGGTACCTTCTATAACCAACGATAACTCTCCTCTATCTTTAATCCATGTATGCAGTCAAAACTTTCCAGTATTAACCAGACATGGCAATGCATATCTGTAATCCCAGTACTTGGAAGGCTGAAACAGGAGGATTTCAGGCTCAAAGCCAGCCTCAACAACTTAGCTGAGTAATTAGTGATACCCTTTTTCCAAATAAAAAAAAATTAGGGCTAATGATATAGCTTGAATCAATCCCCAGCACCACAAAAACTTGCAAGTGTTGTGTTTGCTAGTCTTTGACTTAAAGGATTTTCCAGAAAAATGAAAAATATGAGATATTTGTGTGCAAGGTGATTATTAAAGGAAAAAGTGCAGAAGCAGAGAGACTTGTAAATAAAGCATATTGATGGTAAATAAATCAGGTTGATGGTATAATGGGATACAGAATTATAATAGTGGCAGTTAAGCTGAAGAGAAAACAATGGATTAAAAAGAAGTGATTTCTGATGGAGCAAGTAACAGAACATGGTGAATAATGGTACAGTTAAACATCTAAATATTTTTACAGAAAAACGTACTAAAAATATGTATATGATTGTAAATTGGGCCCTATGCATTCATAGATCTATCTTTGTAGCTTACTCTGTACATCTTAAAAGTTAGTCATTTAAAAATAAACTTTCATTTGATGCCATAACATTTATTTATTCTATAACATATAAAGGACTCAAAGGCTTAAAACTAAAAAGAAAATTTAAAAAATTGGCAAATAAATAGAATAGACACTTCTCACAAGAAGAAATATAAATGGCCAATAAACATGAAAAACTGTTCAACAGTATTAACAATTAGGGGAATGCAGGTAGAATGGCAATCACTAGAAACACACCCAATAATAAATGCTGGTGTGGATGTGGAGAATTAGAAAATTTTATACATTGTTGGTAGGATTGTAAATTAGCATAAGCACTATGGAGATGAATATGGTGGTACCTCAACAGATGAGGAATGTAGCCACCATATGACACAGGTATACGATTCCTTGGCATCTTCCCCAAAGAATTAAAGTTTGAATTCTCTAGTGATATATTCCAACTTATGTTTATTGCAGCTCAATTTACAAGAACCAAATAATGAAACCAACCTAGGTGCCCATCAACAGGTGAATGGATAAAGTAAATATGGTATGTATACAGAATAGAAATTTACACAGCTATAAAAAAGAATAAAATTATGTCATTGGCAGTAAAATTGATAGAACTAAAGAATATGTTAAGTAAAATCAGCCAGTGTCAGAAAGTCAAGGGTCATGGTTTCTCTCATATGTGGAAGCAAGACAGAAAACAGGAAACAAAATGGACTTTAAATAAATGAAGAGAGAGAGAGACCTGTAGAAGAGCAGAAGGGAGTTGGGGAAAAGAGGAGGGGAAAGAAAATAGAGGTTTGAGGAAAGAAACAGTTCAAATAAAATTATGCCCATATATGAATGCATCACTGTTAATCTCACTAAAATATAATAGGACAGAGGAGGGAGGAGCCCAGTGGGATGTGGAGGCACTTGTGTGCATGTATGTTTGTATCTCCTGGCATATCACTCTGATATGTATTTACAAAGGACTAATAAAAGCATATAAAAATTTTAGCCTTAATAATGAAAATCAGTTGCAGTTCTAACCAGTACATGTTTCGAAAATACTAATATTTTCTGTTGATTTGCTTTAACAGAGAAATTAGTTAATAAAATGAAGTATCTTCTGTTAATATCCAAAATATAACTTTTTTTATTGGTTAGTAAAACTCCAAATCTTCTATTATTTTATTCAACTGCCTATGGAAATTGATTGTTTTATATTCTCCTTGGTACATCTTTCCTCCCATTCTCACTATTTTTCTCAACAGTTAGCTTTAAAGTTTTCTATGTTTTAAAGGTTTTATTTTTCAATTTCCTAGACCAGCAGCAAACGTTAGTTCCATGTTCTTAAAAACACATCCCCTGTAACTGTGAGAATCAATCTCCAACTGCATTTTTAGTAAGCACATAAGTGTTTGTAGATATTGGAATCTGATCTTTTTTCAGTGCCTTGCAAAACATACTGCTTTACTACTAGAAAAGTCTACAGAAAATAGCATGGATGATAGGAAGTTGAAATCATTTCTCTTCTACTAAAATGCAAAAGGCAGATAAGAATTTTGCTTGTAGTGTTACCTGCCTTCTTTCCATTCTAAAATATTTTATGTCCGCCTTGCATGAATTTGTGAGATCTTATTGGGCCTGTTTTAGATTATATTTAGTCTGAAGAGTATTTATTTCATGTTTTACAAGTTCTAAAAACACTTCTAAGCTCAAATTACCACACTCCCTACATTAGAGTCATTTAATCTCATTCTATGTTGTTTGAGGCAACATATAAACAAAAAGTTAATCCAAATTCAACAAGTTAAAATAAAATTTCCTTTGGTTAGTTATGAGAAAAGATACTAGAAGTAAGATAATGTATAAAGAAAGTGTTTTATGGTTTGGATACAGAATGTCTCCTGGTAAAGCTCATGTATTAGCATTGCAAAAAAGAAAAGGCTTGGAAGTGAAATACTTGAATCCTAAGGGTCCTAATTTAACCAGTGGGTAAATTCATTGATAGATTTATGTATTTGTTGGGTGGTAGGGTAAGCAGTTAGGGTGTGACTGGAAGTGGTGAATCACACCTTGGGGAATATATATATATATATATTCTCCTCTTGTTCTCTGTGCTTCCCACCACTATAATCTGAGATATGCATATGTGACTTGACCTAACATAGATTGAGACTTTTGGGAACTCCAGAACTGTGAGCAAATAAATCTCCCTCTTCTTCTAAGTCAGGGTTGTGAGGTATTTTGGGTCACAGTAGTAAGAATGCTGACTGAAACAATGCATTAGGAAACTTATTTCTCTTACTGCATATTGTTCATAAATCCTCCACTTCTCCTTAGGGATCTCCAGCTCAGAAATTGGAAACCACTCTCATAGATGATGGACACTTTTATAATTTTACCCCTGAATATCTTATAAGGGGTTTTAGGTTGTGTTACCCAACATTGGTGCTATGAACAAAATATCTGTTACTTAGAAGAGGAAAGGTTTATTTTGGATCAGGGTTTCAGAGGTTCAGTCCATGGTAGGTGGCTCTAAGGAAGAAACATTATGTTGATAGGGCATAGCAAAGAAAAGCTGTTCAGTTAATGATAGCTGTAGCAGAAAGAGAGACAGGGAAGGAGGGAGGGAGAAACAGACAGACCTGGGACACAAAGAGTCCTCAAGGCCATATCCTCAGTGACACAAATACTCTTATTTCTGAACCTTGCTACACTGAGGATCATTCTTTCAACACAGATGCAAACTAGAACATGGTTTTAATTGAACAAAACAAAACAATCAGGGCAACAAAGTTTGTTTTCCTGTCATTAGACTTAGAAATAATAGGAATATACCGAAAGAGATCTTATAACGTGGAAATCTTGAATAGGCTAAGAAGTTATTTTTCTGTATGTGTAAAAGCACAATTTTGGACTAATTTTCTTTTTCTCTTCCCTTCCAAGTCACTCTTCTATTACTAGGAATGCATATTTGATATCCACCTTCTAAAACCATATTTCCTATGAAAATGATGCTAGATCATCTCCTGGCTTCCAAATTTCCTGTGGTGATGTCACTGTTGACCAGCTGAGCTCCAATAACTATCTCCTGGCTTAGATGTTAATATTTAGCCTCCAAGCTAGTAATTTATAGTCTACCAAAATATGCTTTATTTATTCTTCTTTTAACCAAATATAGTACACATTTCATGGTGAGGTGTTTGGGAATTTGACCAGAAGGTTGAGGAAATCCATTTTAACAAGGATTTTACCAGAGAGAATTCCATCATAATATAGTGTTTATACTCTCCTTTAATAACTTGTAAAGTCAGCTCTGACCATAGTTTCTGTAAATATCTGTGTAGAAAATATCCTGCATAGAATATATTGATTCCAGGTGTTTCGATGCATAACTATCTCTTCTTCTTCTTTCTTGAATGTTCATTTTAAGACATCCTGAAATTGTCTAAGAGACAAAATAAAAATTGTTCATAAAAATTACCTAGTCTATATTTTGGCTAGTTTCTGTCTGTCCCCTGAAACAAGTACATGACACATTTCAAAGCGATGGTTTAATGAAATTGAGCTTGCTGTGTTTATATGGGTTCTTCATGTCATCACAGTGGGAGTTTTAGCTTTTGGTTACCAGTAGGTTGCAGACATTGATACAGATAATATATTTAATGACTAGTCCCTGTGCTGAAAATTATTGGATTAATATTAAAGATATACAGATGCTAATAGCATCCTTAGGAACTATGGCCTCTAGGTTTACAAACTTTTTTTCAACTTAGCTTTATTAGTCATTATAAGGCTGATTGCATTACCAGTGAAATCCACCATATAGAGAAGTGATATTCTTTGGGGCCTAGCAGTACTATTTATCCTTTTGAAGTAATCTGTATATCTTTCTGAATACTTTTCCCTTGTAGATTTTTATAATTATCTCTCTCTTCTTCCTATGTGTCTCTTCTGAGTCTGTATCTCTGTGTATGTAAGTGTGTGTATATATAATTCAAAGTATATATACACACATGCATATATATACAGAAATGCATGCAAATTCATACATGTAAGATATTTTACTCAAACTTACATGTATTTAGAAATTGGTAAATTTTTATTTTTCCCACAATTCATTCTTGAAAATGATATTTTAAACTCTGTTAATAGCAGGTAGTAGTAATTTCCATGGGTATGTATACTCTCTTGAAAGGAAAATACATATTTATAGATTTTAATCAAAGATAATTACTTAAAACAATGAAATATGCCTTAATAGATACTTTTAGATTTCTCAAATGTTTTAATAGAGATTTTTAGATTTCTCAAATGCTTTGCTGAAATTGCAGCCTCTGTTTACCATACTAGATTGTTGGAGAACCTAACAAATTAAATCAATTATGTGAAAATGACATACATATTCAAGATTCAGATAAGTGGGCATACATTTCTATACGTGCTGAATATTCATGGAATTCTTATGTAAGCTAAGGAAGTCTCTCATGATGAAACCACTGGAATATATACACTTGCATGGACTTAGGCAACATGAGATAAACATTAAAACCATTTAGACAACTAAATTCATTGACATTTAGCTCAGAAATGATCATTTTTATAAACAACAGTGGCTAGCAGGGCATGGTGATGCGTTCTTGAATCCTAGTACTTGAGAGGCTGAGACAAGAATTTAACAAGACTCTCAGCAATCTAGTGAGATCTGCTTCAAAACAAAATATAAAAGAGCTGAGGGTGTGTCTCAGAAGTAGAAAGCCCAAGAGTACCTTAATTAATTAATTAATTAATACAGTGGCTTTGGGGCTTCAGGTAACATTTTGTCTGTGTTACTGTAAGGTCTAGAAAAGTATCTCTAACTCTATTTCTTACCCCCTTCATTCAAGGATATTGAAACAGAGATGAGTAAATTTTATATTACAGAGAAATGTGTGAGTCTTTTTGACTTGTTAAAAATAAGTAAATTTAAATTCTAGAAGTTTATCACAACTAAAGCAAACTTTTCCCATCCTCACACATGATAGAGAAATTCTTGCATGCTGCAACATCATAGGTCGGCTACACTGTCAAAAATATAAAACTTATGCTACCACAATTAAAATTTACTTGTCCCATAAATTGACCTAATCAATAACATACTAGCTATGGTAAGCCCTAAATGCTTCTTCAATAAATGTAGTATTATTTTCTATGACTAAAGTTATACGCAAATAACCTGGTTTCCAGTTATTTAATGGAGAGAGATATTTGGATAGGTATACGTAATTAAAGGTACTTTAGAAAGCTTGTTGAGGGGAGGTTGTCGTTTTCTCTAATAATTCTCCTTTAATCAAGTAGAGTCATTCAAAATCATTCCATTGACTCTATTTTTACTTAGAAGTAGATGCATATTAATAGCATCTGTTGTGAATGGTGATAATGGTGGTAGTAGGTTTCACAATAGTTATTTCAAAGGGCAGACTGGGCATCTTTTCTTCTCCTCCTCCTTTTTAATTTATTCCACTTAATAAATAGAGTTGAGATCACTAATCCAAAGCAGTGTTGGTAGAACACTCTTTTCAACCCTTTGTAGCTACAACTAGCTTGGACAACAGGTCATTTTGGTCTAGCAGCCTTGAAGGAAAAAGGTTTAGATGAGCAACCTTATTAAGACTAGAGAGAGATATGTTTCTAGAAATCATATCATATAGTTTTCCTTTCTCTTGGTCTGTCCCTGTTCCTATGTATTAAAGTCATTTTCAAAAGAGCTGCTTTTTGAACACAAGATCCATTTTCCATTGATATACATTGGATCAGACACATTTGTTAAAATCATAAGTTTATATTATAACATCACAATTTTTGGTACATTATTTTATGATATGTTATAATTGTACTTCATGTACCTTGTATACCAGTGGAAAAGAATAAAATACTCTAATTACAAAGCTATTTATCACAGAAATTTAATCTAAAACTTTAAAATTCAATACCAAAAATAAATTGGGAAGATAAAAATCTCTTCACTAATGATGGAGAAAGGCTTAGAGATTTGAGATTAGAGTGTCATTAGTCCTCTGATAATGAAGTGATGATTAGAGAAAATATTACACACATTCTGTAATATCTTATATATGGTAATCATGCCACTCAACTACAAAATTGTGGTTCTTAAAACTATTGTTTGCATTTTATTAGTTATATGCCGGGGTCCAGCCCTAGCAGGAGTCGGAGGTCCATCGACAGGTGGGGAATGAGACAAGGTCGAGAGAATACCCACACCAAATGTAGTGATGAAGCGTATCTACTTTATTGTTCACAAGCAGCTGTTTTTATACTTTTCATTTGGCAATGAAGCACACAGAACAGGAAAGTTTATGGACAGGTCATCAGACAGCTTGATGATAGCAAACTTGTTTTTTTTAAGATTATACATCAGTATATAATGATTTTATTTTGACTCTGGTAAAAAGCAGTGTTAAAGATTAATGAGGAATAGGCCTGTACCCATTGGTCTAAGCTAGGGAGTTTTTTCTAAAACATCTGTTGTTTCTGTCAACTATAGTCTGTCTATCTTTATTAATGTGTCCTCTGAAGCTCCAGGGAGACACTGTGGGAGCTGGTAAAGAGTGCCTATGCTTTGATCCTATAAGGAGGTACCAGATACTTATATTCTTATAGCCTTCTTTACCCAAAGATATGATTGCAGACCTAAATCTCCTTGGCTTAGCTATTTTGTTTTCTATATCTGTGTGCCAAAGGAGAATATTAGGTTGATTAGTAACTATATCCAAATTACCTTGCAGAGCCTGTTTTCTGACTATTTGTAAGTGATCAGAGAATTTTTATGTTGTTTGCCTGAAGGCACTATTTTTTCAGCTAATGTCAAGAGGTTATTATCTGACTGGCCACTACCTGTTTTTAAGAAACTTTCTTTAATAATAAGTGTAAAAACAAGACCCGAAGTACCCAATATTCCCATAATATAACATAATGTAAAGCAGAATATGCCATGTATCCTTTCTTGGAAGTGTCTGCCTTGCAGGATTCACTGGACCAAGCCTTGCTCATGATCCAACTATTAAGGAGCTGTGGCAGTAATACTGTATTGCACACTTAAAATTCTCAATTAATTAACTTCATTGTTTTGTATTTAGATATTTTGTATGCTTTCCCCTATTATAGGAGGGCTCAACTTCTCTCAAACAACTTAGCAGAGGGGGGAGAACTGTAAAATAAAAATTGAGAATATTCTTTCTTTTGACCTATGAAGAGACTACGGTGGTGGTGGGGTGAATGGGGACAGTGTGTCTGTAACTGTGTACATTAAAATTAGGGAAACAAATATATGAATCTCCATCAAATTAAATTGCCATTTTTGTAGTTAGTCATTTCATGGTTTTTTTGTTTTGTTTTTGTGTGTGTGTGTGGTACTGGGGATTGAACTCAGGGGCATTCTACCTCCGAGCTGCACCCCCAGCCCTATTTTTTATTCTCTATTTTGAAACAGGGTCTCACTAAGTTGCAGAGTGTCTCACTAGGTAGTTGAGGCTGGCTGCGAACCCGGATCCTCCAGTCTCAGCCTCCCAAATGCTAGGATTACAAGTGTGTGCCACTACGCCCAGCTCCATTTCATGTTATTCAACCTAATATTTGGAGAACCTTTAGAGGCCTGCAGCCTTCTTATATATCAACAGGTCCCACTGTAGCTATTGATATATCCCATAATTAGATTTGTAACATTTAGAAGTATCATTTTTATAGCAGGAAATAAGTCCCAATCTGCATTAAAATATATATTACTCTCCATATCTGTGGAAGATATATTCCAAGACTTCTAATGAAAGTCTGAAATTGCAAATAGGACAGAAAATTACATTTACTTTGTTTTCCTTATATTTACAAATTTATAATAACATTCAGTTTATAAATTAAACTAACAAAGATTAACAATAGCAACTAAAATAATAGAACAAGCCAGGTGTAACAGCATATGCCTTTATTTAGGAAGCTAAACTAGGAGGCTCACTTGAATCCAAGAGTTCCAGATCAGCCTTGGCAACATAGAAAAATCCTTAAAAATTAAAAAAAAATAAAATGGAACAATTAAACAATATACTATAATAAAAGGTATTTAAATGTTATAAATTGTTTTAATATTTTTGGACAGTTAACAACACACATTTCATTGAAAGAAAATATTAATATCATTATACCCATGTTTGGTTATACTTGCTACAATTGGTATAGGTACAAATGAAGCAAATAAATCAGAATTTTATAATAATATACAATGGCTTATTGAGTTAGAGAGCACTTGAATTTCATTCAGAAACTGTTATTGATGTTACCTAAAATATACTTGAATTATAAAATTTTTCTTAAACTAATAGGAGGTTGAGAGTTTCCACTGCATAAAGGCATAAGTATTATGAAGCTATAATTTAGAATTATCATCCCAGCTAAGAGCATATTAAATTTATTGCGTATTAATTTATATTAGAAGTAGACAAATTCTTGTTAAATTCTTAGTAGAGCCGGGTGTGGTGGCACACGCTTGTAATCCCAGTACTTGGGAGGTTGAGAACGGAGAATCTAGGTTCATGGCCAGCCTCAGCTACTTAGTGAGGCCCTCCACAACTTAGTGAGACCCTGTTTCAAAATAAAGAATAAAAAAAATAGGGCTGGGGATGTAGCTCAGAGGTATAAAGCCCTTGTTCAACACACAGTACCCCAAAAAACTAAAAAAAAAAAAAATAGTGAAAGTTAGCCAAATGATTTGGTTAGATGAACTAACTCCCAAACTATGGAACCAGCCAAGATGTCCATCAACAGATGAACGAATTACAAAACTATGGGATATGTACAAAATGCAATTTTACTCAGCCATAAAGAAGAACAAAATTATGTTATTTGCAGGGAAATGGATGGAACTGGAAAACATTATCTTAAGTGAGATTAGTCAGTCACAAAAAGTAAAAAATCATATGCTCTCCCTAATATTCGGATGCTAGGGAGAAGATGGGGCATAAGAGGGACTCCAGATGAAAAAGGAGAATTCTTTGCTCACCTAAGTGAGCAAAGAATTTGACTTAACGGAAGCTGTTGGGGGGAGGGGGGACACACTAATGAGCATGATGTACTTTCAGTTCACAAACACATCAAAGTCAATCACTAAACTGAACTTGAGAAGAAGGGAGGAGGAGGGAGTGGGGTGGGAATTGGGGAAGGGTTAAATGAGAAATGTGTGCATGTATGCCTTTATCAGCTTGTACCTAACAAAGATGTATGATTACAAATCACCAATTAAAAATAAATAAATTAATAAAAAAGAGGCTTCATACCAGGGGCATTCCTAGAAGAAAAGTGATTCTATGATGCAAGTGGAAAAAAAAATTCATTTTTCTGTCTCTAGATCACAATGTCTATACATTTCCTATTTTAGAAAAGTAACAAGTGAATAAGTATACTTATATATAAAAAAAGATGAACTAACTCAGATCTTATAAAATGTAAATTAGCAAAAGACTAATACAATATATTGGAAGTGAAGTTGTACAAAAAGTATACATCATAATAGAAGTGATAACACAAGAGTAATAGATTTGAATAGAAATAGATCAATTGCATCATAATTCTTAGCTTCTTGTGGTTCTAAAAGACTGATATTCTTAGGCAATTCCTGGGAATAATGCAGGAGACTAGATTTCCTCTAGTATCAGAGGACAGAATGCATGGACTAAGGTTTATAGAAAAGAGTCATACTAATTTCTATGTAATTTAAAAGAAGATGTACTTATTCTGGAAATGTATAATGCTTAATATAAATTAACACCTTCAAGCCGGGCGTGGTGGTGCACGCTTGTAATCCCAGCATTCGGGAGGCTGAGACTGGAGGATCCGGGTTTGCGGCCAGCCTCAGCTACCTAGTGAGGCACTCCGCAACTTAGTGAGACTTGGTTTCAAAATAAAGAATAAAAAATAGGGCTGGGGGTATAGCTCAGAGGTAGAATGCCCCTGAGTTCAATCCTCAGTACCACAAAAAAAAAAAAAAAAAAAAAAAGAAATAATTAACACCTTCACTTCCTCATAGTGCTGCAAACGGCATTTGGTTTCCTTTTCAACTTGTGATGCTGCTGCCTTGTATTATCTTTCAGTTTTGGAAACTGGTTCACTAATTAGCCCTGTAAGCCACTGGCCTAAATGCTTGGAGGAGCCCTCGAGGAAGATTTTACACAACCCACACACATAGTACACATTTTACCTGTAGGATCATTGAGAGGAAAGCTGATAAGAATAAATACGCTCCCACAGACTCAATATTATTTTGAGATACTTATTAATTATCAAAGAGGAAAAATAATTTTAACATGAAGATATCTGGTGAATACCACGTAACCAAATGGCCAAACTCATCAGCACTAATAACATGGCACTCTAACCTGTTGTGCTCAATATTTAATATTTACTCTAGAGATCATCTAAAATCAAATGTATTTTTTTCTGAGAAGCTAGAACAATATGAAATATATATATATAATCCAAAACCAAGGCTTTTGTTTCAGATATTTTCTAATTGCACATTATGGAACAAGTAGAAATTATTAAAATACATTTGGTTTAATGAAATCATTAAGATTTTAGTTGAAAATATTTTAAGTGCTTATCCTTTTTTATCCCATTGTCCCAGATGTGACACAGCTGTAAAATTTAACACCATATGGTATATAATAGTTATATAATAATAAGTAAAAAAGATATGGTGATAATTATAATAATATGTAGATGGTGATTTCCAATCTGTTTTAATACATTGGTCAATTTTGTTGAAATATTTGCAGAATTACAAATTTGTAACTTAGTGGGTTAAATTCATAATAGTTAATGTGGTTTTATCCAGAGTTTTTAAGTTTGAGCACATGTACAGTAAGACAGAACTACAACTTAAACATGCAGTGAGCTAAGAATGTAGCTTTGTTTCACACAGGGTGAACTTGAACCTATACAGCTCCTCTATTTTCAAATTGTGTGATTATTTCTTCCTCCCTTTTTATTTCTTTGTAACTAATACTTTCAGTACTCCATATCATGACCAAAAGAGTAATAATATGTAATTTCTAAAACTTTCAAGGGGGTTTTATGAGAAAAAATAATTTATTCTAGGTGCTCAGCCCAGGGACTGACATAAATAGTACAAGGCCATCACCATTACTTTCATCAATACCTGCATCAAATCATTCTTCTGGTTTGGATTTGTGTAGGAAATATATAAATATTACCATTGTTTCTTGAAAAAGGCACCATATATTTTCTATGAAATGCTTTTTTACTAAATCATATAGAGTAATAACGTTACCAACTGCAAATCCCTTTTGTGTTTTAACATATCTTAATACTAGTGACTCTGATATGTGAATTGTCTATATAGTGATGTTGTATGACTTGCATAATTTCTGTATCATGTGCTCTATAGAAGAACATAATCATGTCAGGTTTGTATGTCAATTATTCTTTTTCCAATAGCATCTGAAATCAAATGATCATCTTCAAGAAAGCAATTTTGTAAGCCAGGCATGGTGGTCTACTCCGGTAATCCCAGTACTTGAGAGACTGAAACAGGAGGTCCATAGGTTAGGGACAACTTCAACACCATAGTATGACTCTCAGCAACCTCTTGCGATCTTGTTTCAAAAAAATTTTAAGAAAAGACTTCCGGGAAGATGGCGACGGAGTGAGACACGTCTCAAGAGGCGCTGTGAGCTCGATTCAAATCAGTCGTGGAACCAGCTTTTTGAAAGAAGAAAAAAGCAACAAAAGGGTGAAGAACACTGGGAAAACTGGAATACAGCTGAGCAGAACCCGGAAGGCCGACCAGGGAGAGCAAAGAAGCCCATCTCCGCGGCCCCGACACCACGCCACCAAGCGGAAGCCGTCATTGAGCTGGCCCCCGGCGTGGAGTCTACTAAGAAAGAAATATACAACAACCCTCTGCACCCCACCAGCCAGAGCTGGAGTGAGCGACTCCTGAACTCCTCATCCTAGCCAGGCGGCATTTCGAGGCACCTTCAACAGAGACCAGAATGCGTGGTCACGACCAGTTTAAGCCCACACAGGACCATCCCAGCTCACCTCTCCCCACAGAGCCGGAGCAGAGATAACTGCACTCCAGAGCTTGAATCAAAACTGCCGCAGGAACAGCTTCTCGACAGAAGGAAGGAAAAGCAAATCAGCTCAAAAGTGAGTAAAAAAACGGGCAGCTGGCCGGAATCTAAGGAGCAGAACAGGGAGAACGGGGGAGCCAGCGTGCGCAGCAGTAGCAGCCGCCATCTTGTCGGCTGCCCACAGCAGCAAAAATCTGCCCAAAAGATCTGCAGAGGCCAAACCAGGTCTGTTCTTACAAACTTGCAGGGATTTTTATTTTGCTTCTTGCTGACGTTTCTTCTTTTCTGGGTTTTTTTGCTTTGTTTTTTTCCTTTTTTACTCTGTTTTCACTTTGCATTGCTTCAATCTATGTATGTTTGTTCGGAGAATTGGTTGCCTTTTAGCTTTTGCTAGATCCTAGAAGTCAACACCTGAAACCCACCAAAGACACCAATAGAGCAGGCAGAAGAAATACCAGAGTAATTGCAACTCAGTACAAGATACCATTCACAGAGAGAAAACAAAAATAAGAAACCTACAAATTCAGGGAAAGTGTGCAAGAGCAGCAAAGTTATAAATTTAAGAACAGGGAAACCATGAGAAGGAGAAACACAAAAGAAACAGTGAGTCAACATGACCCCACAATAACAGAACTCAATGAAACTGATTGGCAGAGCTTACCAGAAGGACAATTCAGATCTTTAATAATAGAAGTGATACAAAACTTCCAAAAAGAATGCAGAGAGAGCTGGAAAGAAATAAAGGAACAAATAAACAAAGAATATGACACCATGAGCAGGAATCATAGCGAAGCCTTGAGGGAAGTGAAAGATGTGAAAGAGGCAATAAGAGAAGTGAAGGCATCAATACAAACTATAAACAATAGATTAGACCATATGGAAAACAGAATATCACTCCTAGAAGATGACCATTCCAAAAATGAATCCATTATTCATAATCTAGAAAAAAAAATTTGACAGTATGAATCTGACATCGATGAGATCTGGGCCAATTTTAAAAGAGCTAACCTAAGAATAATAGGCATAGAAGAGGGATTAGAAGTTGAAACTAATGGAATAAACAACCTTTTCAAAGAAGTAATATCAGAGAACTTTCCAAACATAGAAAGACAAATTGGTACACAGGTGCAAGAAACATATAGAACCCCCTTCAGACAAGACCAAAGAAGAGGTTCACCACGCCACATAATAATCAAGACGACTAATGTAGAAAATAAGGAAAGAGTCCTAAAGGCAACAAAAGTTAAAGGCCAAGTAACATTTAGAGACAAACCAATTAGAATCACTCCAGACCTCCCAAACCAAGTCATGAAAGCCAGAATGGACTGGAGGAACATATTCCAAACTTTGAAAGAAAATAACTTGCAGCCAAGATTCTCCTACCCAGCAAAACTCTCTCTCTCAAAATTGACAGGCATATAAAAGCCTTCCATGACAAACAAAAACTGAAAGCATTCATGGCTTCCAAACCAGGACTAGAGAAAATACTCAAAGAGATTAACTACAAAGAAGAACTAACAAGCAAATGTCAGAACCAGAGAAACAATAATTTCCAGGAAGCAAGCAACTAAGCAAAGAAGAACAAACACTACTGCAAACAGAAGTCAAAACCCAAAATGTTAGGAATTAAAAATCATCTCTCAATACTCACACTGAATATAAATGGTCTCAACTCCCCAATAAAAAGGCACAGGGTGGCAAAATGGATCAAAACCCAGAATCCATCTATATGCTGCCTGCAAGAAACGCACCTTACATACAAAGATTCCCACAAACTAAAGGTGAAGGGCTGGAGTAAGGTAATTCATGCCAATGGAACTCGAAGTAAAGCAGGAGTAGCAACTATGATATCGGATAAATTAGATTTCAAGCCTAAGCTCATCAAAAGAGACAAAGAAGGTCACTTTTTACTAGTAAAAGGAACAATACAGCAAGAGAAAATAACAATTATCAACATCTATGCCCCAAACATAGGTGCAGCTACTTTCATGAAACAAACTCTACATGATATAAAATCACACATAGATCCCAATACACTAATACTGGGAGACTTCAACACCCCTCTCACATCACTAGACCGATCTTCAAAAAAAAAGGTCAGTAAAGATGCTTCAGACCTAAATAATACCATAAACCAAATGGACCTTTTAGACACATACAGAATATTTCACCCAACTACAGCTGAATTCACATTTTTCTCAGCAGCCCACGGAACCTTCTCCAAAATAGACCACATTCTGGGCCACAAAGAGAGCACTGGCAGATTCAAAAAATGTAACATAATTCCCTGCATCTTCTCAGACCATAATGGAGTGGAACTAGAAATCAACTCTAAGAAGACCCAGAGTAACCATGTAAACACATGGAGACTGAACACCACATTGCTAAATGAGGAGTGGGTCATAGAAGTAAGAGGGGAAATGAAAAATTTCCTAGAAACCAATGAAAACAGAAACACAAGATATCAAAACCTCTGGGACACCTTAAAGGCAGTACTAAGAGGAAAATTTATAGCACTGAGTGCTCACATAAGAAGAACAGAAACTCACCAAATAAATAACCTAATGACACAGCTCAAAGCCCTTGAAAAACAAGAACAGTCCAACCCCAAAGCCAGTAGAAGACAGGAAATTATGAAAATCAGAGCAGAAATTAATGAAATAGAGAACAAAAAAACAATACAGAAGATCAACAAATCCAAAAGCTGGTTTCTAGAAAAAGTAAACAAGATAGATAAAC
>PVLC010031474.1:0-18770 GCA_004027655.1 Graphiurus murinus
GTGACCAGCAGAGGTCGGCCTCCTCCCAGAGACTGTTCCCTTCTGTGTCTTCCCTCTGGCACTGTGTGACTTTGTCCTTGGCACGTCCTATCCATTTTACCACCATTTTGCAGGACTCATGTGAAGGCCAAAGATTCAAGCCCTGGCTAAGCCAGGAGTGACCTTTAATACTGTGTGCCTCAGTTTCCCTATCTGTGCATGGGTCGGAGGCTGGCACCTACCTCTTAGAGATGAGTAAGAGAGAACATTATAATTCGTGCCTACTCCAGCACCAGGCACATAATAGGAAAAGATGTGAAGTTACATGTTACGTTCACTGCTTCTCCCTGGGTCAATCTGTCTATGGTCACCCCTTGTCCAGACGGCGGCCATCTAAATGAACTTCCTGGTTCCGTCTGTTCCCTTCCAATCAAAACTTAGCTGTGCCAGCACCCAACCCATTTCTTGCGAGCATGTCCACACCACACTTGGCTCAGAACTCCGTTGTCCCGCAACCTCCCCATCATTGGGTCCTCACAGCATGGCAGGGAGACGGTAGGTGTTTAGAGCTGGGCCTCACCACTCTTAGTAAAGGCCCCAGTTACTTTTCTTCTGAGTGTCTCGTTTTTCCTATAAAATGAATTTAACAGAATTGTATCTGCTTCGTAGGACTTGCTGTGTGAGAATTCCATCGATCAATCTGTGCCGATGCTCAGAGAAAGACCAGGAACTTAGTACTTGCTCAGCAATTATCAGCCCTTGACATTCTTGTTCTTTCCGAGTGTCTCTGTACTCCCTGTGGCAACTCTTTCTCTGGGTCGTTTTCTTTCTCTTCTCCTGTCCACCCACACAAACAGAATCTTCAAGCACCGACCAGTCGCAGGAGGCTTCATTCCCCAGATCCTGGGCAGGCTCTGCCACCTCGGGTCTCCTCGGCAGCCTACACGGTCCGGCTGGATGCCATCTCCTTTTGACGTTTCTCTCTCTCCCCATAAGGAAAAATGGGGCTTGGCGCTCGCACAGATCCCCCTACCCTAAGTCCCCACTCTCCTGTGACCGTCCCACAACGTGTGTCACCCTCCCCTCTTCTGTTCGGGTTGGTCTTAGAGAGCTGCGGCCATGCTTTGGTCAGCTCTGTGTTCCCACAATGCCCAGCGTGGCAATTTGCCAGGAGTGATGCTCCCCGAGCAAGCAAGGTCTGAGCAAATAAATGAATGAAGTGCGCTTGATGTTTTGGCTTTTCAGTATGGGGTCTGTCTCCTGAGCTCGTAAGTCGGAGCTGTTTGCCAGAATTTGCCTAGGACTCTGGGTGCCTCCTCAACCCTCAGTCAAACAAGATGGCCTTCTTTGCGAGAAGAAGTACTGAGTTGAATACACAGAACGCTCGGCTTACAGGGCAAGAAAGGGCAAGTTGAAGCAAGTACATGCAGGCCGCCTGTACCCAAAGCACGCCTGGTCTCTCTCCAGGAGTCAGTGCTGCCCAGATAGCCAGTGGAGACCTTCCCCTGTGAAGATGCGGCTTTGCACAATTTCACAATGACTCAGAATCCTCTCTGAGCATTTGCACAAAGGCATAGCATCTAGACAAACGTCACCATTAATGAGGATCACAATGTCCTCCGACTTGTCCTGAGTTAAATTTCTTCCCTGAAGCACTGGCTTCTAACTACTAAGGTGTTATTTTAGCAACCAAGCTCAGTGTCCCACGTATGAAAGGTGCCCAAACTTGTCACCAATTAAGAATGGGTGGAGACGAGGTTTGGGAATGTGGCTTTCGTTTCCTAAGTTCATTTGGCCTGGGATACAGCCACTAGAAAGGCAGGAGTACTGTTTTCCCCCAACTCTGGGCCTCTACCCAGTGAGCGTCCCAGGAGGCCAGGCGCAGGATGGCCTGCCATTTCCCTGTCTTCCCAATCTCTTCTTGCCCTGCTCAAAAGCTCCTGAAGAGTCTCCCAAATTTATCATATTTCTGGAGTTCTCTTAGTCTTTCACTTTGAGGAACCTCAGTGGCCCCAAATGTTACTGCATTGCCCTTGCAAGGTACACCTCTTTCCTTGAGGAATCTGGAACCAGATCTCAAAGAGCTGGTGCAGAGAACATTTGGAGAAAACTGTCAACCATAGCCCTCCCACTCCTCCCACTGGCTGGAGCCCAAGATGGGACCCGTTGCCCATCTCCTTATGATCCGCGTGGGCACTTTAACTACCGATAGCATTCTTTCTGTTTAAGAGACTTAGTCTCTAAGGTTCTTTTCACCATCTCTCCCAAGAATCCTAGGAGCCATTTGCAAATAGATTCCTTGATAATGTGCCCCTCTACCCAGAAATCCCCAAGCACATATACAAACCAGGTCCAAATGTGGCCTTCAGTGCTGGGCCTTTGGCTTGGATGCATTTTATTAATTCTCCCGGTGTCTCCTCATAATACTGAAGGACTTCCCGCTGCTTCCCCATGAGCAGGCTCCAAAGACAATCGTGGAATCTGTCTTATCAGCTATTTCATTAGAGCTCTGATTGCTATTATTTTATGCACAAAGGTAGAAGCCTGAGAATTTCTTTTTTTTGTCTTGAGCTTATTAGAACTGCATTTTCCTCTGCGCTGTGAACTGCAGGGATTAGGCAGAGGTGTATTTTTGGCGGTTAGCATAATGCTTCTCAGCACCCGAAGCTCTGGTGGGGCCTGCAGTTTTGGCGGTGCTAGGCCCTCTCAGCCTCTCCTGGACACAGGCCCAAAATTCATTTGGTTTCATCGCTTTGCTTTTGCAGAGTCAGCTTGGGGAAAGACCCATTATTCTTCTGTACAGAAGGCAGGTCCTGGAGGATCATTTTACAATCTGAATGTACATGTTACACACACATAAGTACATTTATGGTACTATAACCTTTTTTTTTTTGTAAGACACAAGGGGCACTACCTTTAAACATTTTAGACATTGTGTGTGTGTGTGTGTGTGTGTGTGTGTGTGTGTGTGATTGGCCCTAGGGATATTCTACCTCTGAGCTATACCTCAAGACCTATTTCATTTTTATTTTGAAGCAGGGTCTCACCAAGTTGCAGAGTGCCTCACTAAGTTGCCGAGGCTGGTAGTAAACCTGTGGCCCTCCTGTCTCAGCCTCCCTAGTACTAGAATTACAGGCATGAGCCACCATGCCTGGCTGAGAGCACTTCTTAATCATGATCCTGAATAAATAAATAAATGCACGTGTGTGTGTGTGTGTGTGTGTGTGTGTGTGTTCGTTCCTTGGCAACACAGACAACAATTCCTGGGCTTACATGGAGTCCGAATGTAATTTGAAGTGGAGCTATGAGATTTAAAAAAGACTGAAAACTTTCCTTCTCCCTGCCCCCCATTTGTCCCTTTGCCCTGCCGTCTCAGTAATCATCACCATCACACTTTGGAATGCTCTGCCTGGAATTCTATAAATTAGCCTTGATTTCTCTCCTTTCCACCCACACATCAGCAAGTTCTGCGTCTTGATTCCATCTTTTTTGTGCCTTTGGGGTCCATAGTCCATGTAGAAGTCCATGTGGTGTTTTAAAAACATAATGATCATCAGCTCTGCACAGTCCAGCCCCGCCCACCTCTCCAAGTTCATTTCCAACCCCTGCTCCCTCCACTTCAGTCCCAGGCCTTCCTCCTGTTCCTCAATTCCCCCTAGCCCCCTTTTCTGTGGTTCCCTTCGGCTGTACAGGCTGCTCCCTAGTGCGGTTTGTTACACTTGTTCCAGTTCCTGCCTGCCTGTGAGTCTCACCAGTGGCCCATGCCTGAACATTTCCCCTACTTTCTGCTCTGCTGGCAAAGGAATCAGTCTTTTCTATACCAAAAATGGCAAAAGTGAATCTTCTTGCCTCCCTTCCTATAGTAAATAGACTAGTCAGCTCAGGGAGGGATCTGTTCAAACGAGAAAGCGCTCAGCATGACTAAAGAGATAATTCACTGTGTCATACCTTATAAAACTAGCTGGCCCTTATTTAAAAAAAAAAAGGTTAGTTGGAAAGGAAGTAAAAGCCTTTCTGCGAACATACTCGTGTAGCCGTGATTTAGCGGTGGTGTTGGCTTGGGCACACAGCATGAAGAGGGAATGGAGGGAGCGTCCTGCACTGCGAGGTGTAGCCAGAGGCGGCCGTTGTTTCCCACAATGCACTGCCTAATCCCAAGATACAAAGAGACTGGACTTGCTGGGCCTCAACAGAATAGCCATGCTACTACCAATGTCTTCAAGTCAACCAAGAACCGAGGGTCTCCTTCTGTTTGTCTTTGGGGTCCAGGGGTGACGGCAAGCCCATTCATCAGAGGAGAGAGTATAAGGCTCTTGGTGTCCCAGAGCCACCACTGACCAGCTCGATGACCTTGAAAGAATCCCTTGCCCTTCAGGAACTTGGCTTCTTCATCTTTAAAATGAGGCAGATGTTCTCAAGGTTCAGTCTGATGCTAAGATTTGCTCCTGAGTGACCTGAAGCTTCCATCTCTAGACATCTGTGACGTCAAAACACAAGCCCTCCCGAGGAGACGGGAGTTCCTGGAAACACCACAAAGCTTGCTATTGCCGGACTGAGACTGGCCGGGCAGGAGCTGGAAGCTGGAGTCCCGGGAGCACTCTCAGATGGAGGCTTTGTATCGGGTCCTGCGAGGATGAGCATGACTCCGAGGCCCTGTGGTTAGATCAAGTCACATGACCGATGCAGGAAGAAGAAAGTCCGCAGCTGCTTCCTGAAGGGAATGATCCCTGCCACAAATACGAGCCACCGCTCCAAAAAGAGAAATATTAAAGCAGGGAGCAAGGTGCTCGCCAGTGAGTCAGCTGTGGTGGCCCATGCCTGTAATCCCAGTACTTGGGAGGCTAAGACAGGAGTATCCCAGGTTCAAGGCCAGCCTTAGCAATTTAGCAAGACCCTTAGCAACTTAGTGAGTCTCTGTTTTAAAATTAAAAATTGAAAGGGCTGAGAGTGTATCTCAGAGGTAGATGTCCCTGGTTTAATCCCAGTACCTTCCCCCCACCCAAAAAATGCTAGACAATGCCTGGTTCCAACGCCTATGGCATGGCTAAAACCTTTGTACTGCAGTCACGTGAATTCTGCACCTGTCCAAGTGTATCATTGTGGAGGCGGCGCAGACAGGCCACCCCGAGTTCCCTGCTTCCCTACTGCAAACTCAGCCACCAGGTCAACAGCCCACTCGTCTTCCATTTCATTTTTTAACCCACAAATGGACTCAGCACTGGGTCCTGAGTCTATCAGTTTCCCGGGAGTTCCTAAACAATCAGATAAATAAATAAATAAATAAATAAATAAATAAATAAATAAATAGTTAATCAAGCAATTATGAATTCCCCCAACTAAAATGATTACAAAGGAGAATGGGAGAAGGAAAAGTGCTGCTCTTGGGAACATGCAGTGTGCAGATATAGCTGCCCAGCTGTTTTGCTCCTGCGCCAGTAAGAGGAAGAGGAAATGGCGCTGGCTGGGGCCTGCTCTTGCTGAGGGATGAGCCGGTGTCTTCCACACGCTTTCCAGAGTGTAGACTCAACTCCTCATGAGTCTCTAAACCTCCCCGTTTTATAATTGAGTAAACCAAGACTAGTCCAAAGGAACAAATTGCTTACATCATGAGTAGGCCAAGGTGGGTGTAAGTCTTTCAGGTTCAATCAGATGACCAAGTATTTATTGAGATCTTTGTCAATGAGGGTTGAAGACGAGGGACAGGAAGGGATAGGCAAGACCTAGTCCTTGTCACCTAGAATTCTGGCACCTCCCAAGGTACAAGCTGCTTCCAGGGACTGGTGTGGACGCCTGTGGTCCTGCCATGTAGCTGTGGCCGTCCTCACTTTTCAGATAGGGGTCAGGGGTCAGGGAGGCTCCGAGACTTGCTCCCTGTCACACAGACATTATTCATTCTTCCACTTCACAGGGGAGGACGCTGAGACGCACCGAGGCTGAGCACCTCCCTCAGGCCCTCTGCCCACTGCGGAGGGGCTGGGGTCTGAGCCCAAGCCATGGGGTCCCACTGGGGAGGGAGGCCCTTCCCATGGTGACGACCCGAGCAGCAGGAAAGTCGTTTGACGGGTTTCCTCGGCCCTCAGTCTAGACACAGATCCAAAAACAATGTTCTCTGACTCCTCTAAGCTGCCAGGGGACCCTCAGGCTAAGGGGTAGAAGTGAGGGCCGTGACCTACTCCCAAGCCAGTGCCAGGGCCTTAAGTCGAACACAGAGGTGGGCTGGGAACTCGGGGTCCCCGGTGCGGAGCCCCGAGCGTCTACCCTCTCCCTCCCTCATCAACACAGAACCACTGCTTCCTCAGAGACCGTCTCAACCCTGACGTCCAAGTTCACCATGCTTCCTGGGGTCTCACCACACTGAGGCCCCACCTTGGAGACAGGCTGCGCCCTGCCGGGAGGATGATGTCCAGGGTAGCTGTGATGGAGTCTCCCACCGCCTGGGTTCTTATTATGGAGAAGGGCAGATGACAGGGGACTGGGGACAGGCTTTCATTCTTTTTTCCCTTTGACAAGTGCCTGAGGGTGTCTGGGGT
Organism: Graphiurus murinus; assembly: GCA_004027655.1. Classification (NCBI taxonomy): domain Eukaryota; kingdom Metazoa; phylum Chordata; class Mammalia; order Rodentia; family Gliridae; genus Graphiurus; species Graphiurus murinus. The sequence goes on from PVLC010031474.1 coordinate 6,510, forward strand.
GGTGTGTCAGGCAGGGGAAGGTTTCATGTAGATGACCTGGGTGGAGCTTACAATCCATGAAAAAGGAAAATTAGGCAGCTTGGGACCAGGTATAGAGCCCTCACACCAAGCACCATGTTAGGCCCTCTGCATGCCGGATCTGATTCAACCCTCACCATCCTCCGAGATAGGTGCCATGGCGCCCACTTCTCAAATGAGCACCCGAATGTCAGAAGGGTGGGGTAACCTGTCACTGGCTGCACAACTAAAGAGGAGGATATTAATTGGTAGAGTAAGATTCAGCACGGCTGTCATGACAGTCCGCTGGCTGACCCCTGCCTGGGGTGTTTTAGACATTTAATAGCTGGGGGGAGGAGACACGCTGCCCAAGCAGGCGTGTCAACAGAGAGGCACCCCAGACAGCCAGTGTGGCCGCACTGACACACACCAGCTGCATGTCAGAATTGCCTGACCCTCTCTTGAGAACAGAGACAGCTACCTTCCCAGATATCTATTGCCGTATAAGGAAACATCCCAACACTTAATGGTTTAAAACAATTTAACCCTGAGCTGATGGCTCCATGGGGCTCAGCTGGGGGCTCTGCCTGACGTCCCTCATGCAGTTGCAGTCAGATGGAGCCGGAGCTGGAGGCATCTCAGGTTCTCTGGGACCACGTGTCCAGGGCAGCCTTCAGGTTCCTTGCGGGGTGCCCCAGTGCTGCTCCATGGGGCTTCTGTCTACCACAGAGGAGGCTGGATGGCTTGCGCAGAACTCCAAGGGGCAGGAAGTGGGGCTTCCAGACTGCCGAAGGGCTCCCCCCGGGGTGGTCCAGCATCATCTCTGCCATGTTCTACCAGACAAGAAAAAAAGGACCCACCCAGCTATCAAGGGCATGACAAGGTCATGTTGCAAAAAGTATGTGGCATATGGTGATATTATTATAGCCACCTTTGGAAAACTGTCTTCCCTAGCAACTTCAGAAGAGCTAATATGTAGGTGGAACCCTAGTGAAGGGGGCGGGACCGAGTATCCAGGCCAGCTCCCAGACAGTCTGCGTAAAGGCAGAGGGGAGGGCACATGGAGCATGTGTGAATTTACAAGGTTTCACTCTGGCTGAAGCATCTGGCTCCAGATGGGCCATAACAAGAGCGATGAGAGCTAAGGCAGGGAAGAGGGCTGGACTATTTGACAGCATTGAAAGCCTTGACGGGATCTAATCAAGTGAGGAATCCACCCAACCACATCTACATCTTGGAATGATTTTGCTGGCTGGAAAGTGGAGATGGCAAGGGTGGGTAGACCAGATGCCTTCCCCAGCTGCCCCGTACACCAAGGAGAGGAGCCACCAGCTCAGACCCCCCCCCCCCCCAATAACAGCTCAGGCCTCTGCCCTGTCCTGGCCCTTTGCTCTGTTCTTTGGACTCCCTTTGCAGGAGCCCGGGGTAGTGGTGTCTGCAGGGCTCAGCTGACTTTATCTGTTAAGCTCACTTGTTGTCTGAGGTTCCAGAAGTCTTTGAATAGCACTCGTGATAATTACAGAATCCCCGAATATATTGATGAGAAACAGCTATGTAAATAGCACAGCTTGGTATTTAAAAAGTGCTAGTTTTCTGTAAATAGGAATTTGGCAGTTCCCACCAAGCAGCATGTCCACTCTCTGGAGATGGTTTTGTCTTCTTATAGCTCTGTTCAAGACAGGCGCTGGGTTACCTCTACCTGTGGCCAATCTAGTGCCCTGGTACAATTGTACAGTTGCAAGTATGATTCCAAAAGCAACCAACAATCTGTACCAAGGAACAGTAACCCCCAATCTCTTTTGGAGTGTGGAGGCTCCTTTTCAACATCCAAAGAAGTATTTTGACCATTCCCACCATTTATGTGTAGAGACTCCTGACGCCCTTACAGGAAGCTGAGGCCCCCTGGCATGTCTGTGGCCTATGGATTGGAAATCAAAGCTCATCTTTAGATCTCAATCAGCATTTCCCAAATTATTTTCTCAACAATTCTCTAGTGAAAGAAAGATAGTCATAGGTATCATGTGCAAAATAAGGATTCCTGAATCAAGTGTGTAGGAAATGCTAAGGTATGGTTTGTTGATTTTATAATTGCAAGGTTTCTCACAAACTTTAGATATACTAATTTGGATCATGGCTCTCCATACAGGAGGTATAATAGCAGAGTTTTCAAAACTGACCACAGAACTCTTTTTCAGAGTATCTTATAGGAGTTTACAAAGCATTATTCTTAGAGTAATGATGACTAACCACCCAAAGGCTCTTTAATTATCTCAGGTTATGTCTCAAAGGAATAATACTGTATCAGTTAGCTTTTGCTGAGTAACAAGTGGCCCTACATTTTTGTAGCTTAAACAAATGGTGATTTAACTAGCTCATGGTTGTGTGGGTCAGCACTTCGGGCTGGGATCAGCTGGATGGTACCTTTGGTCTTGTCTGGCTGCCCTATGTGCCAGACAGTTTGACTCTGGGCAGATAGTTGGTTATCAGCTGGGACAATGAGAGCATCTGTGTCACATGCTCTGTCATCCTTTATCATCCAGATGATTAGCAGTCAGGTCCTGCAAAGCTTAATCAGAGGCCTAGGTCACAGCTGCCACAGTAGTCTCTCTACATTCTACCAGTCAAAGCAATTCATGAGGCCAGTTCCTGAGAGTCCCAAGCCAAGAAGAAATGAACTTGAAAAGTAAAGGTTTCTAATCTCCATACAAAAGAGTCTTGGGGGATTTGACTTGCTTGGGAGAACAGGGCTGGGATTAATGTTGTAGCTTTTTGCATAATAAGTAGAAAGAATTTGGACTTGGATCACATGTTTACTTAGGGTGCTGGGAGGGGGAGGAGCTGCTGATGGGGAGACTCAGGGTGTAAACCTTCCCTCAACCCACTCCTCAGTGCCCTCACTGGAAGTGAGCCTAAACTTATTTTTTGCCTAATAAATAATATGCTTGGAGCCCACCAACCAGAGATGACTAGGAATATGGTCATCATCATATATAGTAAAAGTTTGGGTTTTGCTTTGTTTTATTTATTTTTTTTAGCATGCTACAGGAAGGAAGAACATACCTCTGATAGGGAGGTTTAGCCTTGGGTTGCATGACTCTGGGGACAAATGATGGAAGAGGAGCAGGTCTTGGTTGAATGCTTCCAAAAAGTAGGAACCATGTGATGCCTGGATTGTCCATAGCATTTGTCCAAGCGGCAGTGAGATGTCAGCAATGGTGTGGTTGTGGCTGGTAAAGAGGTAGGTAGAATCTGTATCTTAACAAGCAAGATGCTGGTCACCTTGGGATTGAGGCTCAGCTTTAACTGTGTCTCTTTAGACATACGTCTCAGGATCCATTGGCCTGTGTGGAAACATCAGAGTTCTGTTGGGAATATTGTGATTTCATTGCCTGCCGTAATTTTTTATTTTGTCATAGGCCAAGATGGAAGTTAATCAGTAAGAGAAATTACTATAGATATAGCTATATAGATATTAAACAAGGGCTGCATATCTAGAATATTTTTTAAAATGTCTGAGCCAGGCATGGTGGCACACACTTGTAATCCCAGTACTTGGAAGGCTGAGACAGGAGGATCACAGGTTCAAAGCCAGCCTCGGGAATTTAACAAGGCTCTCAGCAACCTAGTGAGACCCTGTATCCAAATAAATAAAATTGGGCTGGGGATGTAGCTTGGAGGTAGAATGCCTCTGAGTTAAATCCCTAGTACCAAAAATAAAAATAAAAATAAAATAAAATGTCTATTACAAATAAATAGGAACAAAATATAGAGCCTTTCTGAGGCTCTGTATTTTGAAAGAGTTGAACTTCAGAGGAGAAATTCAAATGACCACTAAAACATATGAAAAGTTGTTCCAGTCCATTTGTCACCAGGGAAATATAAATTAAGCCCACAATGTAGTACTGTTAATATCCACCAGCATGGCTAAAATGAAAGGCAGGCAACACCAAGCATTGACAAGGATGTGGAGCAACTAGAACTCTCATCTGCTGTTGATGGAAATAGAAATCGATTACTCTGTAAAACTATTTGACAGTAAGTACTGAAGTTGAACATATGCATCTTTGTGACCCCACAATCTTGTTCCTGTGTGTCAACACAAGTGCATATATACGTAAACCAGATGCGATAATGCACTAATCATAATAGTCAGACATTGGAAACCACCCAAATGTCCATCAATAATCAAAAGGATTAATAAATTACAGTATTTATACAAACATTATACAATAGTGATGATTAGCAATGTACTTAAGGTTTGTATGGTTTTATTGGGGGAGGGGGTACCGGAGGTTGAACCCAGGGCTATTCTTCCTCCAAGCTACACCCCTAGACCTATTTTATTTTTTATATTGATACAGGGTCTAAGATGCTGAGGGTCTTGCTAAGTAGCTGATGCTGGCCTTGAACCTACAATTCTCCTGTCTCAGCCTCCCAAGTACTGGGATTATAGGCATATAACCACCATGCCTGGCTTACAATATAGGTGAATTCCAGACAATATTGGGCCAGACACAAAAGAGTACAGATGTATGACCTGCTTATAATAAACTACAGAAACAGATGAAACTAACTAGCAGTGACAGGAGTCAGTGCGTTAGTCATCTTTCCATTCCTTACTGTGACAAAGGCCTAAAACAAGTCACGTTATAGAGAAGAAGCTCTCGGGGCTCCCAGTTTTGAAGGTTTCAGCCGCTGACCAGTGTTCCTCGTTGCTTTGGGGCCTGTGGGAGGCAGAGCATCACAGCCCAAACCCTGTCCGTCTTATAGCGAGGACTCAAAGGAATGAAGAGGAGGCTGGGGTCCCAGAATTCCCTTTCAAGGAACCCCCCTCTCACCTCCCATAATCCCCCCACCCCCCATGAGTACCACACTGGGGTTCAAGCCCTTAACAAGGCCTTTGGGAGTGTTCAGCCATGGCTGTCAGGACAGTGGCCAATGACTGTGAGGAGGCACAGGGGGCATGACGGGGCGCTGTCCGTGTTCTGTCGTCTCTCCATCTGGTTACTGATTATGTAGGTGCATTTACTGGGTACAAAATTATTCAAGTGCTTCACTATGCCCATTCTAAAAAGTAAACAAAATCAGAACCCCTGAGTCAGTGGTTTCATGGCAGCCTCAGACATACTGGGCCATGTTGGATTCCTGCCCTCCCCAGCATCCGGAGGGGGAAGACCCCCACGCATATGTGCTTCTGTCCATACACAGGAGTAGGACTGTGGGGTCGCAGAGCATGCATGTGGTTCAATTTCAATACTTATTATCAAATACTTTTGCAGAGTAACCAATTTCTATTCTCACCTGGGAACCCAGGCTATTCACCTCCTCCCTGGTGAGGCAGGTGCATGGCTAGAAGCTGGGAATCTTTGGAGCCTGCCTGTGACCTGCTGGTTAATAGACCTCTGTCTGCAAAGTCTTGTGACACAGCAGATATCATGGGTGCCTTGCTCTTGTCACCTGCTCAGTTTTACAGATTAAAAACCAGGGCTCAAAGAGGACAGGTTAACCTGGTCACTCAGGGAGCCTGTTCAGTATAGAGCTGCCATTGGACCAGCCTCCCCATTCTCTGAACTTGCCTTCTAAAGGGCTGAGCCCTTAGACCAGGAAGGGATGCCCAGGGGAGCTCAGGAAGCAGGGGTACCCCCAGGCACAGCCACTGGCAAGCCACGGGAAGCCAAGCACAAGGTCTGTGCCTAAGCATCCATTTGAAATGCAAACGAATTCTTTAATCTGCCTTGGAAATGCAAAAGCTGTTTCTGTGCACAATGTTGAAACCAGAGGTTCTCAGAGACCAGTTACAGGAACTCTCTGGCATCCCACATTCCAAACAGAATGTGTAGGGCAGAACCTGTGCCGCCAAGGGGAATAAACATCACATGTGTTGCTCGTGGTGGGCGTGTTAGTATTGCAGGAAGATCGGGCGGGCGAGGCCTGTTTCCTGACATTCTGCTTCCACATTTTAGTCAGGGCTGCATTAATGGGCAAGTTTGCATGTGATTTGCTTAATTTCCGAAATTATTTTCAGCAATGGAAAAGGAAGCTGCGATGGGGAAAAACAAAACATCTCCATCTTCCGTCCCTTTCTGGGCAGGCAGTCCTAAGCTCATTTGTTACAGTCACCAAAGACCCATCGCAAGGGTCAATGCAAAGAAAATCTATTTTGATAGCAGTTTCACAACGAATGTGTTTGAAATTTAGAGGCCTTGAAGCAATTTTAAAATTAATATCCTCCCCTGAGTCCCTGCTCCCGCTCCTTGTGAGACAGCCCGGCAGAACAATCTCACTCAGGACAGATCCGGAGAGGGTGAAGACTTGGAAGGTGGCTGCTTTAATAACTTCACACACATACAGCTCCTATGTTCTGGTTTTATAGCAGTGTTTGGCTCCATTCTCTTTTTATAGGAAACATGTTTTGCTTAAACCTTCTAGCAAGCTGGAGATTTCAGGCTACAGCCCACGATGGAAGTATTTAGTCAGGAAAGCATGGCGCATGTGAAAGTCCCCGGAAAAGCTGCCTCTCAGGAATATGCCAGAGCTGCCCTGGAACTCCTCGGTTCCTCCTCATTTTTGTGCTCTAGAAATGGAGCTCCTGCCACCCAGTCCCCTCCGTCCATCCCAGCAGTATGCTGTCCCTCTCCTTATTTTCTCATTCCCTCCTTCCTTTGAACGGTCAAGTGAAAACCTCAACAGACACAATTGCCAAACTGTGGAACCAGCCAAGATGTCCATCCACAGATGAATTGGATTACAAAGCTATGGGATATGTACACAATGGAATTTTCTCAGCCATAAAGAAGAACAAAATCATGTCATTTGCAGGGAAATGGGTGGAACTGGAAAACATTATGCTAAGTGAGATTAATCAGTCACAAAAAGTGAAAAATTGTACACTCTAATATTCGAAAGCTAGGGAAAAAGTGGGTTATAAGAGGGACTCTAGACGAAGAAGGAGAAACCTTAGATGAGCAAAGAAAGTGACTTAACTGAAGGTGATGGGGGGGGGGGACACTGTAATGCACATGATGGACTTTCACAAACACATCACAGTCAATCACTAAACTGAACTTGAGAAGGAGGGAGGGTGAGGGAGTGGGGCGGGAATCGGAGAAGGGTTAAATGAGAGATGTGTGCATGTATGCCTTTACCAGCTTGTACCTAACAAAGATGTATGATTACAATGCACCAATAATAAAAAAAAAAAAGAAGAAGAAGAGAAAAGAAAAGAAAACCTTAACATAAAGGCTGGTGTCCATGAGGAACACCGTCTCTCCCCTCCCAGGCCCACAGCGTGAGATGCTTTTATTCACACCCAAGTGTCGTAAAGTGCTGTCCTGTGTCAGCACAGGTGTTGAAGGAAGAGGACTAGGGGTGTAGTCTAGGAATGTGGGTGCCCTCACCCTACCTCCACCTGGAGTCCCAGACCCTTAACATCTCAGAATTAGGAAGGGTCAGTATATATGGTCTCATTCCTTATCAAAGTCATTTCTAGAAAACTCCATTGTCATTTCCAGAATGCCTTCATTAAAATACAAATATCTTACCTGAGATTTTTTTTTAAAGACTTTGGTAGAAGCTGGTTGTGGTGGCACACATGTCTGCAATCCCAGTACTTGGGAGGCTGAGACTAGAGGGTTGCAGGTTTGAGGCCAGCCTCAGCAACCTAGTGGGACCCTGTTTCAAAATAAAAATAAAAGGGGTTAAGGGTACAGCTTGGAGATAGAATACCCCTGAGTTCAATCCCTAGTACCAAAAACAAAAGAACTTTGGTAGAGGGACAGGATGGGTTTCCCAGTGGGGACCTTGGCCAGCAGATCTTGCAGGCATGGGGGCAGGGGGGGGTGGCTGTTGATCCTGCTCTGTCTCCTCCCATACATGCTCCTGGTTTGCAGGCCACTGGTTGTGACATGCACTGTGATACTCCTACCAATGCAGGCTGCCAGGCCTGTCTGGGGAGGAGGGGAGCTGGGGACAGGAGGAGGAAAATGTCTCCGTCCCTTCGAGGACTTTCCATCTGGCAAGCCCATGCCAGAGCTGAATGTCAATCCAAGAGACATCCAGCAAGGCATTTCCAAATCAAGAGGTCGGGGCACCTGCAGCCAGGTGGAAAGGGGGCATTCAGAAGGAGAGGACGGGGTGGGGGAAGGGCAGTGTTCAAAGGCAATGGCCAGAAAAGGAAGCACACTTGAGCAGGTGCAGAATGTTGATACCGAAGTGAAAATTGCCCTCAAATCTATTCAGAAACCCTAGAGAATGTGATGTTGGGAGGCTGTGCACGTGTTTATTAGGTACTAAAAACATACACAGTGGCCCTCCCTTTAGCCACAGTTTTACTTCTGGAGGTTTTAGATACTCAAGGTCAACCATGATCTGAAAACACTATATGGAAAGTCGCAGAAGTAAACCATTTATAAGTTACAATGAGCACGCGGTTCTGAGTAGCCTGATGAAACCTTGAGCCATCCTGCTTCCTCCTGCCTGGGATTCGAGTCATCCCTTGGTCCAGGGCATTCGTGCTGTGGGTGCCGCTCGCCCACTAGAAACCGTGCCGCCTGGGTTGTCAGAAGGACCGTCCTGGTAGCACAGTGCTGGTGTCCAAGTAACCTGTATTTTCCTTACTAACGGCCCCAAAGCACAAGACTAGTGATGACGGCAATTCAGGTATGTCAGGGAGAAACCCTAGCATGCTCCCCTTAAAGGGTGAATGTTCTTGACTTCATAGGGAAAAAAAGGCAGTAGATACAGGGTTTGGTACTAACCATAGTTTCAGTCACCCACTGGGGATCTTAAAACGTATCCCCAGAGGGTATGCCCTGCGATGTTGCCACCCTCCCAACCATTTTGGGAACTCTTCTTTGTCAGGAGAAGAGTTTGAGTCTTGCTGAGTCCCACCAGAAAGGCAAATTCAAGTTATGTTACTGCAATCACACTTAATCTCAAATGGAAAAAAAATATGGTTACCCAGCCTGACCACACATTTGAGTCACGTATTTTACCTCCAGAGGGTTCGGGATCACTTTTCCAAATCAAAACCCTCCTTTAAGGACCAAGTTTGCCACATTTGAAGTGGTTAGAGAGGAAAGCCGTAGGCTCTAAAAACAATCCAAAGGAAAGTAGTGCCATCACAGAAACCCATTCATAAAGGCCCCCGAGAGGCCCGTTTGCATTTAGCCCCAGAGAAACCTTGAGAGGTGACAAATAGATCAGCAAGGAAGACAGGCACATCTCTTCTGAGAGTCCAGCCATCCACACAGTCACAGAATCAATACGAAGCTTGACAGAAAAAAAAAATGAAACAAAAACAAAATAAGAAAAAAGGGCCAGCTGCCATTCTTGCACTTGTACACTGAGGGGGGACAAGAAGTCTGCCCACATGACATTGTTATTGCACCAGACTAAAACTAATAAGGTTAAAGGTGGAGACAAAGGAGATTGGCAAACATAACATCTGATCCCCCAATGGGGCCATTTCTTAGCAAACGACAATAGCAGACTTTGAAATTGGGCCTGCATCCACTAAACACCTGACAAAACTCTGATAGAAGCTAGATTTGCATGCCCAAGGCCAAGGTTCAAATGTGGCTTCCATCTCTCTCCTCACTGGATCCAAGATGGCGCTGTCAGCTGAATGGGCCTGACTCCCCTATGTGGGATAGAAAGGCGGGAATGCAGGTCATTCAAAGGAAGCACTGTGAACTTGAACTCCGACCTCAGATTAGCTTCCTTATGGGAGCTCATAAGGAGAGTTAATGGGAAGGAGACATGGAGGCTTCCTCCCAGCCCCAGTTCTAAGGATTAAGGAAGAATCCAACTAAATGGCGACATTCATAATTAAAAAACAAAAAAACAAGATCTGCTGGAAGAAAGATGACTTGGGGTTTCAAATCGGTGCAGCTCTATTGTTTGGCTTTCCCTCTTTACCAGGCCCCAGGTGGTGAGAAGGAGAAATCCGTGTGGGAAACAAGGGAAGGAACTTTGGCTCAAGATGCCTGAGCCAAAGGCATCATGGGAGATGACGCCTGGCCGCAGGAGTGGACCCTGTAGGAAGAGAGGGGAGGGAGTGACTCGGGCAGCTTGTGTGGACAAGTGACTTGGGCAGCCAGGAATTCCCAGTGTCCCTGTGGAAGCCTGGGCGCCCGGCCCCTGCAGCTCCTCTTGAAGAGCCGCTGCCCCCAGAGCCAGCTGGCCCTGCTCCCGCGCCTGCTCCGAGCCACCCCCCTCCACGCAGATCGTGTTTAATCAAGACCAGATAAAACGACTGCGTTTTTTTTCTGACTCCTGCTCCCATGTGGAGTTGAAAGGAATCAAACATCTAGGTCAGCCACGCTCTGCAGGCCCTGGGGAGGGAGTGATGTCAGCAGGCCCCTGAGACGGGGCGAGGCACCGGGAGGGCCGTGCATCCACGAGGCCGCCCGCGCCCCACCGAAGGTATCCTGCGCCATCTCTGCAGAGCCGGCAAGTGCGGGGCCAGCTCCGAGGCAAGTGGCTCTTTGGAGAAGACAAAAATGGGCAAGTCTCACACTCATGTTCACTGATACGAGTTGATTGATTAGTAGGATCTTTTCTCGCCCTTCAATGCACCCTACCATCATTTTTTCTTTTCTTTCTTTCTTTTTCTTTTAGGAATCATATCTCATCAATGTATAAAACAGGGTTGCTTTATAGGGCTAGTTAGAAGGGCTAGACCTGCTTCCCCAACCCCATGTCTCGTGGGCCAGCCCTGGCCCTCCCACACCAAGGCAGCTAGCTTCATGAAATGGTGAGAATGCCTGATCATAGTTTGGAAATCCTGCCTTCATTTTCTGGAATGGGAGACTTATGATTTTTTTAAAAAACTTTTCTTGATGCATTATAATTACGCAGCTTTTACTGATGCCGTATATTAACCCCCCTAGTGCGATTCAAGGTGATACAAGCATTCGTGTGCACGGTGCTGGGTGGCCCCACATCCCACCCTGGGCGTGTTAAGGAGATTGGAAGTGAAACCTTCCATACATGGATAGAGCATTAGCTAACTTCCTCCAGCCCCACATTTGCCCTCCCCGCTTCCTTCCCCCAAGCCCCTCCCGCTCTTCTACTGGGCTGTCCTCTCATTTACCAAAAGTCCCTCTTCTCTCCTACTCTCTCTCTGGCTTCCTCATATGAGAGAAAACAGCAGGCTCCAGACTTTCTGAGACCGGCCGATCTCACTTAGCATAATGGTTTCCAGTTCCATCCATTTTCCTGCGAATGACATGATTTTGATCTTGTTTATGGCTGAGTCAAGCTCCATATGTGTAGAGAGCATCTTCATCTTCTCGTCCGTCGGGGGACACCTAGATTGGTTCCATAATTTGGCTATTGTGAGTTGTGCTGCTATAAACATGGGTATACATGTGTCTCTATAGTATTCTAACTTTAATTCTTCTGGAAAGATCCCGAGGAGCGGAGGAGTGGTCTAGCGGGGTCACACGTTGGCTCCACAAATACTCTGGAGATCAGTGTGGAGGCTCCCCAATAGACCCCTGACTTCTGAAGAGCATTTCTGCTTTGGAGCTTTTCTCTCTCCCTGACATCACCACACCACACTTGAGCTCTCCGTTTGCGGGAGTTCATCCAGGCCTTGCCTTTAAACCTGGTCCCTTCGCAACCTCCCCTTTCTTTGGAATCAGAGCTGCCCTTCTGCAGGCTCAGAGCCCAGAGACCTGGGCACCATGCGTGACATCTGTGCTTGCCTTGCTGAGCCTGCTGGCAGGTCTCAGAGCGTGATCCCTGGACCACCAGCATGCATGTTGCAGAAAGACAGAATCTCAGGCTCCACCCCAAACATGCCGAGTCAGTATCTGCATGGTAGCAAGCTCGCCGGGAGTCATGTGTGCATGTGACAGTGTGAGCAACCTCGGCACTCAACTCTCTCCTTCCTCTTCTGCTGCCCCTTCCCCGCACCCAGAGGGTAACACCTCAACCCCCAAGTGGGCCAGGTGGGGCACATCTTGGTGCATTCACTCCCCAGTGTCCTCCGTGGGGCCAGGCGGAGGCTGCATCTTCACGTCCTTCCCTTTCCACCCAGCTACAGCTCTCCAGCACCCGGACCTTCTTCCGTATCTCTAGACCTTTGTTCTCTTTCTTTGGAAGATCATAACTACTGCTCATTCCTAAAGTTTCAGCTGAAAGGTCACCTGCTCTCCGCAGCCACCTCTCCACCCAGGTCAGATGACATAGCCCTGTCTATAAGAATTAGCAGCTGTGTCTTTGCTGCAGTAACTTCTATCACAATGCATTCTTTTA
>PVLC010031475.1:0-18796 GCA_004027655.1 Graphiurus murinus
AAAAACAAAAAAAGTGGACAGCATTCAATCCACACCAGACCACATTAGAACTGGCCAGTCATTTAAAAATCTTAACAATACTGACTTCTTCTGTAATAGTTTCCAGATCCTAGAAAACACAGTTTCTATTCTGAAAGAGAATGGGATTGATTCAATTAAGTTTAATTCAACAAAACTGTATCTATGTGTGCCATATCTAGATATCATATAAAGCAATATATAATATCAAGTCATATTAAGTAACATATAGTACTAAGTCACATTTCCTGCCTTAAGAGTTGAAGCTTAAATGTACAAAATACCATAAAACAAAACATGTTATAATCACAATTATAAATTGTAGTGCTCTACAGCATCAAAGATGGAGCAAATTTCAACCAGGTGAAAATAAAAGAAAATTTATGGAAAAGTGAATTGGAATTGTGTATAAGCTAAATCAGTTCCTGTCCAGAACCACAAGCTCTCTATCCATGGTTAAGACCCCAGCTTCAGTTGTCCATACTTCTTCGGCTCAAAGGATTCCTCCAGGTTCCAGACTGAATTTCAGACCACAGACAGGGGCCCCCCATTCCAAATCTGATGCTCTAACCTAGATTCCCTTGCTGGCCTTTGCTCTGTTGGATGCCCACCTGCAAGCCTTTGGCTTCGGGGTCTCCCTGCTCACTGCCTCTCAGAGCATGCTCCTCAGTTCCTCTCCCTGAAGGCTGTGGGGACCGAGCTCTGCTCTGGTCTCCACATCTTCAGATTTTGATCTGGTCCAGATTTTATATGTGTATGTGAGAAGCAACTGGACACTAGACAAGGGTACACCTTGAATGACTAGTGAGTGAATAGAAAGGAAGGCAGCGGACCTTGCAGGGCATGCAGAAAGGTTGAGAGAAGAACTGGATTTCTAAGGCATGAAATATGAGGTCCCAGAACACAATGCAGTTTCTCTCCTTCACCCGGTCCCTGACTTCTCAGTTAACATTCTTTCTCACCGGTGGTTTCATTACTTATATGCACCTCCATGGCACCTCAACAAATGTGCCACAAAGATGATGTTCACCAGTCTCCTAATGTACCTTAAGAATTTATGCCTCACAACCTTCTGCAGATTGCTTTCTACTGTCTGGCATATCCTTCCAATTCTCTTTTCGGTCTACCAGGTAAACTCCTGCTCTCCATACCTTCCCTATGCTGCCTTCAACACACTCTCCAAATACCTCCTCTCTGAAGCTTTCTCTTCCCAGCATGCTCCAATCTTCAGCAAAGCTGATTCTTCATTTCTCCATGTTACTGATGTACCTCAACCATTATTTCTAGAATTACTGTCTTGTCTGGACCTCTTCCTGCACTATAGATCCTCTAGGGCAGAGACTGTGTCCCGCCATTTCCGTATGAATCTTCCTTACATACTGTGCACAGAATCTGGCATAAAGTAATGGGGACAGCAAACATGATGGTGCTGAAGAGAAAGGAAACAAGTTTGTCCACACTGGGTGGGGCCAATAGCTGGAGCACATGTGTCTTCAAGCTATCAGGTTGGAAGTCAAAAGGAAGAGTAGAGAAAGTCATTAACAGCAGATCCTTTTATTGTCTTTCATTTGAACCAGTGACCAGGGCTTAAGACAAAGAACTTGGAAGTTCTAAAATTTCTCACCTAGTGGCCCAGTGGACTTCAATGATATGATACATTTCCTTTCCAATTTCTTTTGATTGATTAATCTATACCATACCAGAGTCCGTGAAAAGGGACCTTGATTTTATCTATGACTGCTTTTTGTTTAGCACATCAGCTCCCATGTCTTTTTATTAGTTGTTTATAACACCTAGGATATGATGAGCACTAACATTTCAAAAATGATAGTGGAGGAAATAAGGTGAGCTCATTTTATTAGAAGTATGATATTTTAAAGATGATTAGTGTCACAGATGCACTGATATGAGAATACTTATATCTGAATTCTTCAGAGGCAAAATGGGTCAGATAATAAATTTACTTTTTCAATGAATGAAAATTAAGATGGTTTTCCCCAAAATAACATCTTTTTTTTTCCTCTCTCGTTTTTTTTTTTTTTTTTTTTTTTTTTTTTTTTTTTTTTTTTTTTTTTTTTTTTTTTTTTTTTGGTTTTGTTTTGTGTGTGTGGGGGGGGTTACTGGGCATTGACTCCAGGGACATTCTACCTTTGAGTTATATTCCCATTCCTCTTTTTATTTTTTGTTTTGAAGCAGGGTCTCACTTGGTTGCTGATAGTCTTGGCTACATTGCTGAGGCTATCCTTGAACCTACCATTCTCCTGTCTCAGCCTTCCAGGTACTAGTATTACAGGTGTGTGACACCATACCCAGCAACAACATCTTTAATTAACACCTGGTAAGTGATTATGGAGGTGATGAGAGGAGGCAGATATACCCCAGGGGTAGTTGACAATCTCTAAGGGTATGTGTGTTTGTGTATGTGTGCTTGGGCACACAACTGTATTTGCAGTTATTTCCCAGATATTTTGATACTTGGGGATAATCTACTCCTTTTTGAGTCAACACCATAGGGAACCTTTCTTACTCATGAGAACAGATGAGGTGGTAGATTACGGTTGAGAAGTGTACACTCATAATTGAAACCCAGAATGGCAATGCACTAAAAGAGAAAATAAACATAAAGGGAAAGAGAAAGGAAGGAATATAGCCAGACAGATTTAAAAGGAAAACAGTTCCATTTAAATAGAAAAATAGCCACAGGATATTTTCAAGTAATGCTTCTTGTTATGTCCATATTTTGACAAATGGACCACGTTGTGCTGCCTGTCCAAATAGCCCCAATCTGGGGCCCAGCCCCGACTTTAGAAATGGAACTCATGCAGTAACATCAGATTTCCTAGTGCACCAATCTTGTTGATGTTGGAGCAGATGAAAGCAGATGTTTCCTGTCACACTGTGAGCCTCTCCCCAAAGAACACATCAGTATACTCAGTCTCTTCGAGCACACAGAAGACCAGGGTCTCTGTGCAACTGATTCCCCTCAACTTCTCTGTTCATTCATTAGTCAGTTATACCCAAACAGTTCAGCATACTCTGGAATACTGTATTCTTCTGAAAATGAAACATGGTACAAAGTTTAACAAAAGGAGAAAGCTATTAAGAAAAGGGGCCCTGTGGCCAATTAGAGAAAATACAGTACCAGACATATGGCTTCCATGACCAGTTGTGTACCCTTGGCTTAAGAATCCTTAACACTTCTGGTGGGGGATTGGGGTGCAATGAGCTTTGAGAAGATCGAGAAATTCCAATGAATCTATTACAACGTGAGATTTCATCAATCAAGGAAACCCCAGGCACTTAGTGGAGAAAATTTAGCAACTCTTAAATCCTTTCCTCTTTTAGTAAGTAGGAAACACTGAGCATTGAGAATGCCGTAGATATTTGCATGTAAGATTTATCAATATCAGATTAGAAATGTCTTTGTAAACGCTTAGACTGTCAACTGAGGAACCTTGAAGCATATTATATGTAAGGTTTACAACTAGTTGCCAGAAATCTTATGATTTAGAGACAGCATTTTCTGCAATAAACAACTCAATAAGACTGAATTCTTAGATGAGGAAAAACTATAGTAAGTAATAATAACAGCTAGTATTCATTGCTTATTCTGTGCTGATCACTATATGTTTATAATACCATTTGAATTGTACAACTACCTGATAAGGCTAAGTCCCTCATTTTCATTTGACACATGAGGAAATAGGCATAGAATATTTAGGTAATGGTGGATCTCAAACTCAAACTCAGGTCTTTGTGAATCTAAATCCCAGGGTCTCTGCAGAAGAAGAAGATGGAGGGGGAGGAAAAAGAGGAGGAGGAGGAGGAGGAGGAGGAGGAGGAGAAGGAGGAGAAGGAGGAGGAGGAAAGGAAAAAGAAGAGCAGGAAGAGGAGGAAAGTGGAGGAGAAAGGGGAACCTGTTCGCAAGTAACTCACTCAAGGATTTCTCATGAACAATATTCACAATCTATTATAAGAAGTCCTAATCCTCTTAGCCAACATAAGTGGTCTTCTTTCCACATCTTCATTGTGTTCCTTATATCTTAGTATAAGCATTGCTACTGTTATCTGACTCTTTCACTAAGTCTCAAATCTTTTGATGGTAAGCATGAATTTCATCCTGTCACAACAACACTTTCTGACACAGAGAAGGAATTCAGTAAGTGTTTGCTGATGGGTAAGTGAGTAAGTTGTAGTAAGCATGTGACACCATGGCATTTTTAGGAGAGCCCCCATAATTCTAGGATTCCTTTAACAATAGGCAAACAATGTAAGTGCATGAGCAGGTGCTGACAGTTGCCTGCCCACAGTCATCCCCACTGCTGTCCTTCATAACAGAACCAGGTACCACTCCTCAGCAAAGTAAAATTTGCTCCGAACAGGATCTATACTGCCCAGGCGGGCTTCAGGAAAAGACACACAGGTAAAAGGCAAACTCTTTTCTTCCCTAACACAGATCACAGGTCAGGGAGAGCCTTTTCAGGAAGCAAGCTCACCCAGGAAGAGGAGCATACCCCGAGAATGCAGCACTGGCTCCTCCGTGCCATTGCCATTGCCAATGAATCGACCTCCTCTTGGGCTCTGCTCCTTTCCACCCTGTTAACATGTGAGATGCAACCCTCCCCTGACTGTTTATACCACTGGACTGCAGGTTTTGTTGCTTATAACTGAATCACCTTGTTCCCATTCCTTGTTAATACATCAGGACTAGTCTGACAGTGTGTTTTTCCCACTCTGCGCATCAGTTTACTTATTTGTCAGATGAAGGAAACTGTACTTCTTTCATTAGGTTATAAGTCACTATATCCTATAGCCTGAAGTCTTTTCCCTGGCAGAAGTTCTTCTCTTCTTCCTCCTCATGATTAATAACATTATCATCATCGTTTATGTCATCCTCCTAAATTTTTTAGTCTAAAGAAAAAGAAAAACTTTGTCTGCAAAGACCAGGGTGTTTTTAAACTTGCATAGATAGCCCTATTCTGTACAGAATGTTCAGGACCCCATCAAAAACTATGGCCAAACTGTTTCTTGTCCCTCTTAAGCCATTTTCCCCCACTTTCTTCATGAGAAAAATCCCTGAGTTTTAGCTGCACATGTGAACATTCATAATGAAGACTTCCATTTCTCAGCTTCTCCTAGAGCTAGATGTGGCCACATCATCAAATTCTAAACACAAGTATATAACCAAAAGGACCAAGAGTCTTTATCTGTGAACCTCTCTAAAAGATAGCATATTTCTTAGCCAGGTGCAGTGGTGCATGCCTATAATCCCAGTACTTGGAGGCAGAGATAGGAGGATCACAGGCTCATGGCCAGCCTCAGCAATTTAGTGAGGCCCTCTGCAACTTGGTGAGACCCTGTTTCAAGATAAAAAATAAAATAGGGCTAGGGGTATAGCTAGGAGGAAGAATGACCTGGGTTCGATCCATAGTATCACACACACACACACACACACACACACACACACACACACACGAAAATGTCTTAATATAGCTGCTATGGAGATCAATGTGGAGGTTCCTCAAAAGACTTGGAATGAAACCACCATATGACCCAGCTATCCAACTCTTGGGGATCATCCCAAAGGAACTGAAGTCAGAATATTATAGCGATATCTACATATCCACGTTTATAGCACCACAATTCACAAAAGCAGGACTATGGAACCAGCTAGATGTTGGTCACCAGACGAATGGATTACAAAACTATGGCATATACATACAACAGAATTTTACTCAGCCATAAAGAAAAAAATTATGTCATTTGCAGAAAATTTGATGGAACTAGAGAATATTATGCTAAGTGAGATTGGCCAGCCCCAGAAAATGAAGTGCTATAGGTTTTCACTCGCACATGGAAGCAAAAGAGAAACTGGACTTCAGATAAATAAGGGGAGATACTAGTAGAACAGCAGAAAGGGCTTTGGGGAGGGAGAGAGTGAGGTAAAAGGGAGAGTTGATGAAGGAAACAGTTCAAATAATGCTATGTTCACATATGAAGTTATCAATATCAATTTAATATTATGTATGGGGAAAGGAGAGAAAGAAAAGGATAGTGTATGTGGTTGCTCTTCTTTTTGTTCCCCTGTTGCTAACTAAAATGCAGAGGTGGCGTTTTAGAACTCCAGCTATCTTGAATACTGAGGGCAAAGAGTGTTCTAAGGGAGGCGAAGCTATGAACTGGAAGGCAGGGGGAAAGCCACCATCCTACCCCTGACTACTTCCCTTCCACCTGAAAAGGACAAGGCTCTGAGAAGTGGCTTGGGGACATCAGATA
This sequence comes from Graphiurus murinus, assembly GCA_004027655.1. Classification (NCBI taxonomy): domain Eukaryota; kingdom Metazoa; phylum Chordata; class Mammalia; order Rodentia; family Gliridae; genus Graphiurus; species Graphiurus murinus. The sequence goes on from PVLC010031475.1 coordinate 6,295, forward strand.
TCCCACACATTCACATCCTTTCTGCTCTAGCAGCTCCACTGCTATGGTTTGGATATGATCCAACTGTTTAACTGTATCCACCATGGTCCATTGTGATTACAGGTTTGGTTCCCAGAGCAGCACCATCAGGGGATAGGGCCTAGTGGGAGTACTTGAGCCATTCAGGCTGTACCTGTGGAGGCAGTTGTGGGATCACAGTCTCTCTTCTCCCTCTGACATCCCATATGGCAATGTACGTACAGAAACACATGTGTCCACACTATGGTGTGACTATAACTGGAAAGGTCTTCATCAGAACTAAAGCCCAGGCAGATGCCATATCCTTGAACCTACAAGACTGGGAGCTAAACAAACCTTTTCTCTTTATGAAGTTAGTTGCCTCTAGCACTTCACTGTAGTACTGATGCAAAGCTGATTCACACATACACACCCTGCTTAATCACTCAGAGCCACAACCCAGTCTCTGGCCTCTGAACTACTCTGAGAGTTGGCCATTGGCTATAAGTTTCTTCTGTAAGTCCAAGCAGACTTGCCTGAACCAACCTGCACCCTTAAATTTCTCATGCTCCAGGCCCCCACCTGATTTGATAATATTTATATAAAGAAACCTCATTTGGGAAGGAATATGCACCCTTCTACCTCCAGGCTCTCCCCTCAGTGCACCAAAGGACTTGGCTAGTGGCTTTGCAGATAAAGAAACTCCAGAATATTATATTATTTTTTCCAAAGTCAATATCAAATAAGAAAAATACAATTATAGCAATAAATTCAGGTTGAGATGCTAAGAAAGGAAGTAGCCAATCTTACATTCATAACAAGAAAAGCTATTTTTGCAAATCTCTTCCTATCATTTGGTTGTGGTCTTTTTCTCATTTTACTTTTGTAGCTTTTGGCTGAACTACTAAGCAGATTAGGAAATGGACAAATGCTTACAATATGCACACAAATCACATAATATGTTTAATGGGATGGATGTGCAATGCAAAGTCAAAACCCTATCATCACAATTAGTGGTCGAGATAAATGTTTCAGGTCTGTGTGGGGGTTTAATGGCTTTTGGCCAGCATACAGACAGACACAGATGTGTTTTTAAGGAAAAAAAAAAAGAAAGAAATCCAATATTTTCTTAGGAAGGCAATTTTTCTATAGAGACAGGGCTTTGGGGGTCCAATATATTTTCTGTGGAAATGTCTAATAAAGTGAACAAAAATTTCCTAATTTGTAATCACTCTATAGGGTGTTAATGAAAAGACAAGGATCAAAAAGTAGTAGGGTCGCTAAAAGTTTGATATAGATATAAAGAAGAACTGAAGAAAATTCACAAGTGCTTATAATCTAAAAAACTACGAAATGTCCTATGAATCACTGAAGTTCATAAAGCCTTCAAAAAGCCTTGTTGTGCCTTATCACTATTATCTACGTGGAAGATATAAGATCTGAGTCTAGCCACTGGCTCAGGTGTAGTCCTTAAATGTGGACAAACTGGAGACTAGTCATGCGATTAGTCTGTTCATGCTTTACTTTGTTACCTATAAAACTTCATCATCTGATATAACAGTCCACCTTCCCTGAGCTTGGACTATGGATGGACTGTTTTAGGCACTGGCCATGTATTTCCTCATTCAATCCTCAGTAAGAGAGGTGCTATTATTACCCTCATTTAGGAAAAGAGAGCCTGAAAACTTAAGTAACACAGACCAAGGTTAAGGATCCAGAAAGCAGAAGAGTCAGAATTCAAATCCAGGTCATTTGAATACAGTAACCAATGCAGGTAAGAGAGGACCTTGTCCCAGTTCCTGTACGAGCGCATTTACAGACATAAATGTTTGTTCTTCTTAAACTTCCATCTTCTCTCTATAGCACACTGTCGCTCTCTCTTCCCCCACTCTATAGGTAGTAGAATCTTGCCTTTGATCTATAGGAAACAATCTCATCATGATTTGAAAACATTCCCCAGGTCTACCCTTGAGGCTCATATCAATAGACTTCTCTGAATCTGCCAGAATACCTGACACAAAGAAGAGTAGTAACATCTGTTGATGTTGACGCTTTCCAGAGGAAGAAGGGATGTGGAAGTAGATGAGCCACAGCAGAAGTATCTAGAACCATGAGCATGCCTGGCACACAGCAGGGGCTAAACATGTTTTTTTTTTTTTGAAACATGGGAGGTAGGTAAGAAGGGAGGGAAAGAATGGAGGGAGGGAAGACAAAGACAGAGAGGAGACAGAAGCAAGGAAGGAAGGAGGCAGAGAGAAAGAGGTGAAAGGAGGGAGGGAAAAAGGAGTAAAGGGAAGAAACTAGAAAAGGATAGATGACTACCTGATCTCTGCAAACACGAAGGTCACAGGCAAGCACCAAAGGTCAAGGGGCCGGCGCCATTGTCAGTGATTGCTGGGCAGTGAAGACTCTGCCGGGTGATGAGGAGGTAAAAAGAAGGGGTCCTGAATGAACAGCCCCTCTAAACTGCACCCTGTGCACCCAATAGTTCACATCCCTTTGCAGTCTATGAGATCCCAAATTGCTACAGTTACTCTTACCAGAAGGAAAAAAGAAAGACCCTGCTTTGGAGAACATGTGCATCTATTATCCATCATTTGGTTTAAGAAAGAACAGCCCTCCCCCTGGCTCTACCTAATGAGGAGGAGGGGGCTTAAGACTGCCAGCCTATTCCCTCCCCCAGGGCCCCAGATCAGTACGTCAGAGATGGTACAAACCCTAACCAAAGTCAAGATTCAAGGTAATGTGTTTGGTTTCTTTTAGGAAAGAAAAGCTTTGTCTCTTGTCCTCATAAACAGAGTGGTGCAGGGGACAAGGTCTAGAAATCCTGCAGACACTTGCTACCTGGACTGTGGCCTAGAAAGCCAGAGGCAAGGAGCCTGGCCATGAGAGTGACACCTTCTAAGGAATAGCAGATGACAGGGTATATCCCCGTCAGGTGTTAGTATCACTTGAGCTGCTGGATCACAGTTCACCTGAGGCCAGTTCTACTTTAGTTATGTGGGTCAACATAGTCCTTTACTATTTAGGCCCCTTTCAGATAGTTTTTCTCACTTACTGCACAAAGATCCTTACTGATACCAAGCTGAGTCCTGGATGGAGATCTTGTCTTCCCCCAATACAGGTCTCAACTCATCAAAGAGTTCTCCTCTGTGCTGAAATCGAAACCTGATGCAATCAGGAGTGCTAAAGGAATTTGGAGTTCCAAATGACAAAGCTAATCCTCAGGCAGAAACCTGATTAGATGAGAAGAACAGAGCTCAGGTCTGAATTCCACCCTTACCTACGCAGAGCAGACAGATAGGGGCTGGCAAGATTTATTTTTATTTTTCTAGGCATGGACATCTTCTACCCAACTGCTAACAAATTACTTGCTAAAGGAAGCCCTTGTACTTAATTGATATCTTTTATGTTTCAGGTCATCAGTGTTATCTGTCTCTGATTTAAAACTCTCACAGAGAAGAAATGGTATCTGCTTAACCCACTTTATGCAGAAGGTAGCAGAGTGAAGCTGCTGAAACCTGATCAATGCTTTCTGGTGCCGCTGCCGCTGCTGCTGCTGATCTTAATTCAGGCAGAGCCTGAGGCAAGGGTATAAAATTCAAACTTTACCTTGAACTCTAGTCAACATTTCCCTAGAAGTCTTAAATTAAAGCCAAGAACTGCTTTGTGCTCAGGGTCAAAATTACAAGACGCTTTGGATTTAATTTAATTATGCTTATCTGACGTCCTACACCACCTTCAAGCAATGTAGAGCTCCAATCCCAATCTAGATTCCCACAGCAGCCCACACAAATGCCTTTCACTCAAAGTATAGTCATAACTTTACCTACCTACAAATTTCTCTCTCACACACATTCTCTCTCTCTCCTTTTTTTTTTTTTTGATACTGGAGATTGAACTCAGGGGCATTCTACCTCTGAACTATACCCCAAACCCTTTTTTAATTATTTTTTTTGTTTTAATTATTATTGTTTGTTTGAAACAAGCCCTCACTAGGTTGCTGAGAATCTCACTACATTACTGAGTCTGTCCTGGAACCTGAAATCCTCCTGTCTCAATCTCCCAAGTACTGGGATTACAGGCATGCACCACCATGCCCAGCAGAACTTTTCCTACTCTAAACCACAGGAATGGTAAAGAGATTATGAGACTTGAGTCAGGCAATCTGATGGCACCAATCTTGACTGCATCTTTATTCCTGCATGACCTTAGGCTACTTATTTAACCTCTCAGCATCATATTTTTTTCCATAAATACAATGTCTGTAATAGCATCTACCCCAAATATTTCTGAGGGTTTGTCAATCAAGTGAATACTATAATAGAGTCCATCATAAGTAAAAATGCATTCACACTCTTATTCTTACTGTTAGCTGTCAGCCAAACTTTGGGGGAGCTTTATGAGTCACCCAGCATGTCTGTCTTCAATGCCATTCCTCCCTAGACTGAGGTATAAAGTGCAATCAGTGATATTTAGCAAGCATTTAGGCAATGGGCCAAGGGCCCAGTTCACCACTACCCTAGAAGGCTGCAGTTTAAAAATTCATTTTAAACATTTTTTGTAGTGGAGTTACAAAATAGATTTCAAAATATAAAGCACACACCACAAAGTACAACACTCTTTCTTGCCCAGAGTATCAGCAGGCCTCAGATGGCTTATCATCCCCCTCCTTCATTTAAAAGCAGGACCAAGCACCAAACTTCTCTGGTGGCTGGTAGAGAGAGCACAGGGATCAGAGTTGGGCTGGGCTGCCTATCTTCCGCCTATCTTATGTGCCTCCAGTAAATCTGACTGATGACCTTCAATGTTAACACCCCTACTCTACATGTAAGCTAAGTCTTTTCCGAAAAAGACAAGACTGTGGGAAGTACTGCTATGTTCAGGTTCCCCATAGAGAAGGGAACAGTGGACAGTGATCCCAAGGCCACTCTCCTCTCCCACACCAGGCCAAGATTTGTTGATGGTCTAGTACATGCAAATCTCTATACTGGGAACTAAAGTCACTCAAAGAGTGATGATTCCTGATCCCAGTCAGAAAGGAAGACCCCAAACAGGTGCTATGTCTTACTTCTTAATAAATAAGATTTCATTATTTTTATCAAGGTGTAATTTACAAAAAATAAAACTGATCACTTTTTCATCACCTTTAATTCTACAATTCCATGAATTTTAACAAATAACCATTTTACATCTCAGTCTAGTTGACACATAGTTGTGTAACTACCACATATCAAGATATGGAACATGTCTATCACCCCAAACAGTTACCCCATGCCTCTCTGCAGTAACCAATGAGATTGGCTTTTAAATTGGACAAGTATTTTAAGTCACAGGAACAAAAGAGGGAGATTATTTAACCAAATAGATTCTTGAGAAATAAAAATTAAGATTAGTAATGATAGCAGGCCATAAAGTCAACGTCCCATTGGAGAGCATACCACTTAATCACATGTTCTAGGTCTCTTTCAAGTGGTCTTCCATCCCCAGTCACCCAGGGTGATGTTGAGGGACTCCTTCCAGGATGGTTGAATCCACCGCTGCTCAGAGTGGCTGGCCAAAGTCCGAGGAGAGCCGAGGCAGGGGCAGGACTGAGAATGGATGCAGGACATCTTCCAGAGACAGAATTAAGAAGTGACAAGGAGTTCTTGCAAATACTACTAGACAAGAAAGAGCTGACTTTCAAAATGGCGTATCTTTTAGTTCACATGGGAAGATGATGATGACTATATGTTTTGGAACTCAGATCTCTTAATGTTTATCCAACAGTGTTTTTCTGAACAACTCAGATAGCAGAAAGCCAAAGTGACTCTGAAAAATTGAATGACAAATGATATTTTATCTACAATCTCCAAATCTTCTATGTTTTTAGTTTTAAATGTCCATTTATTCCTCTCATTCTAGCTAGATAATACATAAATGTCCTCTAGTTAATGTAGGCCCAAGATTACTCTCCCATCAGATACCATCTCTTAGAAACAAATAAAAGACTCAAACCATTCTCAGCATCCTTCCTATTAGGTGAACACAAAAGCCACACGGGGGCAATATCAAGCATCCTATAAATGTCCCAGAATGAATCTGCCCCTCACTCTACTTACCAGGGTAATAAATAAAGCCCCCTGACCTGAAATTCATGCTGCAGTGATTTTTTATTATTGATTAAGAAATAATTGTTATGTGGTTACTTCCTTTCATCTCACTTTGATTAAGTTGTATGTGCTAGGGCTTCAATATATTCCCATCATTGCTAAAAACCCAACTCACTACAAATTCACATCACCTAAAATGAAAATCACATAGTTTTTTATACTCAAAGAAGATTGGGTAATTAGGCATCGTTCATTTTCTTCTTATCATTCAGGCATATTTTCCTTTGTAACCAAGTGGGTAGCATCAACAAATTTATCTTCGTCCTAAAGTCAAAAGAAGCAGTGTTCCTCCAGATGGCAATAAAATGGAAATATTTAAATGTCCATCAATAGAAAGATCAATGATGGCCACTGTACAACTATAGCACAATAGAGTTATTGTGGTTGATAATACGTCATTGTACATCTCAAAATAACAAGCAGGTAGGATTTTGAATATTCCCAACATAGAGAAGAGATGACTGAGATGATGCATGTATCAAATATCCTGATCTAATCATTATACAGCATATACATATATTAAAATATCACACTGAACCCCATGAATATGTCCAATTATTTTATGTTGATTTAAAATGTTTTTTTATTTTAACAGACTTTTATTGGTACATTGTAATTACACATCATAATGAAGTATTGTGTGATAGGAAAATACATGTACACACTTGGTGTGTTTTCCTCTGGAACCCATCCCACTCCCTCCTCTTCCCCATACAAGTTGTTGAGACTGGTATTGATAATTTCATATAGATACATATCATTATTTAAACTGTTACCCTCATTAAATCTCCTCCTCTCTTTTCTCCCTTGAGCCCCTTCTATTGCTCCAGTGTAGTCTCTACTCCATTATCTGAGGTCTCTTTTGTTAACCAATTTCTTTTTAGCTTCTACATATTAGATAAAACATAAAACTATTTGCTTTCTGAGACTGACTAATCTTCTCTAGTTCCATCCATTTTCCTGCAAATGACATAATTTTGTTCTTCTTTATGGCTGGGTAAAATTTGGTTGTGAGTGTGTTGTGTGCGTGCGTGTGTGTGTGTGTGTGTGTGTTTTAAAAAAGGATGTTGGTAGTTCATAGTAGTTAATTTTCAGAATTATGTGATTAGACTTGTGAGGTTCTAGTTATTATTTCTGCAAAATAGAAAGTACCCACAAAGGAAAGGAATCTGATTCATGCACTCAATACATGTCTATTAGCAACATGCTCTGTGCCCAGCACTAGGCAAAATGAGGATATGAGGAAACAGACTAGTAAGTGTTTTCAAAGCCTGTGACTACTATGGCAAGGGGATCCATGTGGAGTAGTTCCACACTCTGCTCTGGAGTGGAGGAAACAGGATGGCAAAGGAGGACTTACTGAGAAGGTGATGCTTACTGAGAAGGTGATGCCTTAAGGAGAAAGAAGAACAAAGTGGATGGAGTGAGCAAATGAAAAATGTTTCAAAGAGAGAAACCTATGCAAAGGCACAGGAGTGTGAGAAGCCATGGAACTTGGGAAATGTTAAGAAGCACATATCTAGAAGGCAAGGTAAGAATGCAGACAGGAGGTGCTGGGCATGGTGGCACACACCTGTAATCCCAGTACTTGGGAGACTGGGACAGGAGGATTGCAACTTTGAGGACAGCCTCAGCAATGCAGTAAGACTATCAACAACCTAGCAAGACTCTCTTTCAGAACAAAAAATAAAAAAGGGCTGGCAGTGTAGATGAAAGGTAGAATCCTCCTGGGTTCAATTCCCAGTACCAATAAATAAATAAATAAGAATGTAAGCAGGATGGAAATATGCATAATCAGGGGTCACACATGTTCAACAATCCTGTCTTCTGTGCAAAGGACAGGAACAGACAATTAACAGACAAAGCAACTCCCAAATCCCTCAAGCATATGAAGAAATTCTTAAAAGCATTAGTAATGTGAGATGTGAAAGTTAAAATAGCAATGGTATATTACCTTATATTTTTACACTGGAAAAAAATCAAAAGCTTAATGACATAATGCTGGCCTGGATTCGGAGATGCAGAAGCTCAGAACTGGTGGGGGAAGTACACTAGGGAAGGCGTTCTGGAGTGCAATCTAACTGCATTTGGTCACAATTGATTAAATTAAGCATATAGAGCTGGGCTCAATGGCACACATCTGTAATCCCAGTACCCCAGAGGCTGAGACAGGATGATTGCAGATTCGAGGCCAGCCTCAGCAACTCAATGAGACCCTGTTTCAAAATAAAAAACAAAAAGTGTTGGGGTTGTAGCTCAGAGGTAGAATGTCCCTGGGTTCAATCCCTAGTACCAAAAAAAAAAAAAAAATTAAGAATAGACCTCCCCCTCTGACCCAACAATTAATCTCCTGGATACACAGTTCAAAGAAATTCTCATGCAAATCCCCAGAGGCCTACACAGCATTAATCATTGTGCCAAGAAGTGAGGAACAGTCTGACTGCTCATTTCAGGAGAAGCTGGGGAGTGAATGACAGGGACCACACCACAGGCTACTGTGCAGCAGATAGATGTAACACCCTAGATGCACACACAGCCACTGAGGGGATCCCAAAACACCATCCTCAATGGAGAAAAGTAAGAAGTGAAATGCAAATCACACAGGACTAATCACAATAATTAAAAAACATATGCAAATAAAATAACATACACCAACAGTGCTCAATAAACATTCCTTTATGATTGTCTAAGGTAGAGAAGTCAATTAAAAAGAAATACACTAATTTTTGTGAAGTAATAAGAAATGGGTCTTGCAGTGGACCAATTACAGAAGGTCTGGTCACGGATGAGTGTGATTAACTCAACTCTGCTTGAGGTCCCAGAAAGAGGGCGGATGATGAGAAAAGGAGGGAGCAGAGAGTCCCAAGCAGTCGGCCATCTGGTTGTGCTCACCCATCCTGGGGGCCCATTTCACTCAAGCCCGGCTCACACTGTCCTTTGACTTGCAGTTGGGTTTGGTCAATGGGAGGCTGCAGTATGAGATTCCAGAGAGGAAAAAAGAGAGATGATGGGGTATTTCTCCCTCCCTGACAAGTTCAGTTCCAGTCTGACATCCTATCCTCCACAACCCCAGACCTCACTGGGCTGTGGCTACCTGATCTCTCCAGTCCTCGGGGATTAACAGCTTCCTGCTATTGCTCATCCTGCAGTGACTCCCCATTTCTTCTTGACTTTTGGGGTATCTCAGCCTCACTCATATCTCTATGGATCAGGTTATTAAGTTCTTATTATTAAATTCCCTTTGGTCAGCCCCTTTTGAGGGTGTCTTTCCTACTTGATCCTAACTGAATCAACTGTGCAGCATTACAGAGTAATATCTACTGTGATAAAGGACTTTTTTCTTGTTATTTTAATATAGGAGACACAGAATATTTATCTCCTGAGACAAAATAATTCCCAATTCCCATCATTCTGTAGCAGAAATGATATATGGGAGACAGAATAATTAGATATTAACTCCCATCTCTATGTTGCCCATCATCATGTGTGTCACAATGGACCTAGGAGATGAAACAGTGCAGATCTAAAGGATGCAACAAGGACTGAGGTCACCACAGATCAGTAGATACTTGCATACTTGCAGAATAAACACTGCTTGAATTCCAGCAACCAGCTGAATGCTTTCAAGATAGAGCTACGGTACATATCTGGGGTTGGGGATTGGCAACAAACAGCTGAAGACTATAGTCTCCAGAATAAGTATTTTCATGTGTGCTTTATAGGCCATTTGTAATTCTAGCACCAGAGCCAGGTCCAGCTGCATGCTTCTGACCTTTGGTCCTAACCATGAACTTTTGGGAGAGCCCTTCCCAAGCTATCCTATCTAAGAGGATGCTCCATCCCCACCAGCTATTACTGCACCAAGTTCACTTCCCCATAGCCTATGTTACAATTTGCATTTTTATCATTTTTATTTATCTATTATTCTTTGTCTTCCCCATAAGACAGCAAATTCTAGCTGGGCATGGTGGTGCATGCTTGTAATCCCAGCATTTGGGAGGCTGAGACTAGAGGAGGAACCGGTAGCTTCAACTACCTAGTGAGGCACTCCACAACTTAGTGAGACCCTGTTTCAAAATGAAGAATAAAAAACAGGGCTGGGGTATATCTCAGAGGTAGAATGCCCCTGAGTTCAATCCCCAGTACCAAAAAAAAAAAAAAAAAGACTGCAAATTCTCCTATGCTAAGGAACGATGTTTAAGATACAGATGGTCCTTCGTAAACATCTCCTGGGTGAATAAATGATGAACAACGGAGATGGCATGAAAAGCAAGGAGAGGGCAGAAGAGCACGAATTCCCTCACCATTGTGTTTATGGGTGTGGACCTTGGATGGCCTTCCCCATGGTCAAGACACACTTCTCAATTCTGACTCCTCTGGGTGTCTCCTGGGATGCTGGTCTTGTGTGAGGGATCGAGCCTGCATGTGTTGCCTTGTCTTACACAGCATTGGGCACCACCCCAGCACAGATGGGCCCCTTCATAAATATTACTGAAGGATGATGACACAGACGATTATTTACTACCTCTGCATGGGGCGGAGACGGACCTCAGGCCACAAGTATACTCTGAATGTGCTTCACTTCTCAAGTCATGTGAACCGAAATGTTTTCAGCAACACAGACTCATCTGCAACCACAAGTCAGACCACATTCAAAATGACAAAGCCCCAGAAGAATGCCATTTTCAAGGCCGAAACTTTATTATTCTGGGGTCAATGGAATCCTTGTTCCAGTGACACTGTAAGAGGAGAAATTAAAGATACTGAAAGTCTTCCCTCGGAGAACAACAATTATCTGGGAACAATGAAAGTTTGTCTGAATAATTCATCAGTTTCAAAGGCATGTCCCCCCCCCTTATTCTGGAATCCCAGGAGATTAGGCGATTAGGAAAGTAGGTCATTTAATGTGCCTCAGCTACTCAGTTGTGATTCTTCTGGGGGCTGGCATTTATGAGCATAATCCTATGATTTTATTAATTTTAAAAAAGAAGCTATATGGAAAACCACTGATAAGATCATCATTTTGAAGCTGCATTTATTTTACCTCAGGAGAAAAAAAAATGCTTATGAAGTGTCCATCAGGAGAAGCCACTTGGGAGCTACACCGCAGATCAAGTGCCCAAAACAAATTGCCACGTCAGAGCCCCGCAGAATTCTGAATCCCAACCAGCAAGCATGAATAATCCTTTTAAATGGTCACTTACATATCAGAACAGGTCCTTTGTGAAATTTCTAAGCAAGGCCTCTGGTTTCTGACTGAAACAGAGATTTATTGGGAAGGGGGGGATAAAGTGAAATCAAGAACTACTGGGAAATTTCCACAAGAAAAGAGGACAAATGGTTTTTGTTGTCAGAATGAAACCAGCCTCTCCTGGCCATGGTTTGAAAAGTTGTTGGCTACTCCACAGGAGAGTTGGGCAATATTCTTAGCTGTTTTTTCAGGGACTCTCCTGGTCCAATTGTAGTTACTGGACAGCTGCACTAGTAAACTATATCAAAAGGCCTAGTTTCAAATCCTAATTTGCTGTGAGACCTTGTACAAGCCACTTCACCTCTCTGATCAATGGTTCAACATCATTAAGAGAGAAATGACTACCCCAATTTCCTCAGAAGATTATTGCCAAGATCAAGAACGATGATGGTATGGAAATTTTTCTAAATTATAAGATTGGGAATATATGTCTTATTATTAAATATAATTTTACAATGTTAAATAACTTACATAGCACTCGGGATCCTAACTTTGAGTTCTGAATTTCTAGAGAGGCTAATTTTTGCTTTCTTCTGTCTAGTTTTACTGAGCTTTTATAAAGGAAGGATATAAGCAAAGATAAATGGATGCACACACTCTGCTCTTCAGTGCTGCTAGCCAAGAATTGTAAGCTGTGTTTAGTTTATCATCATGGACTTGATGTTAGTATCACCTGAAGAAGAGAAATAAAGTGGGAAGTACCAAGAAGGTATGATTCTTATCCCTTCTGATGGGAGAATACAAGGTATATTTACTAAAAAAGAAATTACATTCCAAAATATCAGCAAACTGGAAAATTATATTTATAAAACAACTCCATCAAAATATGGAAATAGGAATAAATTTAACAAAGGTTGTAAAGACATCTATGCTAAAAAACACAAAATATATGTAAGAGAAAGTAAAGAAAATCCAAACAGAAAAACATACCACATTCATGGATTGAGTTACTTCGTAATATTAAAATGCACTTCTCCCCAAATGGTTGTGGAGATTCAACACAAACTCAGTCAAAACCCCAACATGCTCTGGTAGAAATTGCCAAGTTCATTATAGAACATATGTAGGAATGCAGAGGCCCTAGGACATAATTTTTTTCTTT
>PVLC010031476.1:0-18725 GCA_004027655.1 Graphiurus murinus
ACTGGGGATTGAACTCAGGGGCATTCTACCTCCGAGCTACACCCCCAGCCCTACTTTTTATTCTTTATTTTGAAACCGAGTCTCACTAAGTTGCGGAGTGCCTCACTAGGTAGCTGAGGCTGGCCGCGAACCCGGATCCTCCGGTCTCAGCCTCCCGAATGCTGGGATTACAAGCGTGCGCCACCACGCCCGGCTTCAACTGGATTTTTAAATTTGTGGTATAATTTAATTATAACTGCCAAAATTTAATTTTTTGGATCTTGTGGTGTTCCTCTTTTTGTACCTTCCTCATTCTATTTTCTTGCAATAATCTAAGAGTAATAACTATATTTTTGTACTATTTTTATACTCCATACATTACCTCTGTTTCTTTCAAAGTACTTCTATATGCTTACATTTTTTATCTATTAATATTACATGCTTTTCTCAAATGCCTCATGATCCTCGACTGGTCATTTATATTTAAGAATGAGCCTTGCTTACCTTCTTGGAGATTCTGTCTGTGGGCATATAGATCAGTGGTTTTCCTGGCAGGTGTACCAGGTAGGATCCTAGCCATTTTGTTGGGTGACTACCTCAAATGTGAGAACTTCCTGGTCCATCCCATTTCTCTACAGAAGCATCCTCCCCTCTCCTCCCTGGAAGTCAGTGTTTGGAGGAGCTAAGTAGTGGGCTGTCCAGAAAGGGAAAAATATCAAGTTCCCCTTAACATTCTTTTAAAAAAAATCTTGCCTTACTCCTAAGTTTAGTCCTACCAACCATTAACAAGTTAAGAATCTCTTTGTTTCCAACCCAAAGCTTTAACCAGAAGTCTTTGTTCAGGGTGGAAGATGGGCAATTCCTTGGTGGTGTGGTTTGGCGAGAGGACCTAGACTTTATTTCCCTAGACTTTAATCCCATTTTCAAGCCCACCAGTACTCCCAGTTCCTGAGTTTTTCTAGGAGTTGTAGTAGGAGTTGCTGTTCCTAGGCCTCTGTTTTTCTGGATTTTTGGATCTCTAATATAAGCTGCTCAAAATTATCTGCTTTTTTGCCTTCTATAAATTTTTTGCTGATGTCTCTTAACTCATGGTCCTTGATGTTTTCTTTGAAATCATGATAATGTGATTTAAAATACATTTTAGTAAATAGTAGAAGTAAACGTACGTGCTTATCTATCATTTCCAGATACTGCTTCTTGAATCTCTGTTTTGCCCATCCCCAAGGATGAGAAAATCTTTGCTTCTTTTAAAGACTAAACACTGCCCTCCTCCCACCCTGATCCACATCAATCACACAATGTGCCATGCTTCAGTTTGTTCCTCGGCTTCCAGGAAGCTCACAATCAAATGTGACATTGATTTGAACTACATGTTTATCAATTGTAGGTTTTCCCTTTCACCTCCAGCTCTTGAATTCCTGGAGTTCTTGTATTTTCATCTTTCCTGACTTTAAGTTAAAAAATGTTGTACAGGTTTTTATTTCAAGATGCCTCATATCTTTTATTCCGTGAGATAAACAGTTAAGTTAACTGAGCACCTCTTGGCAATGCACTTAAATAGAGTGGGCTTTAAAGAACTTTTTCAAAGAAAAAACAGGATGTTTTCTTTGCTACTACGGTTTATAACAAGGGTCAAATAATGAAACGGTACCTATGTCAATAACAGACCCACAGTAGGTCCTTTAAAATATTTCCTTAGTGAGTAAATATGTAAAATAATTTCTTAGCAGTGAGATTTGCTAATTATAGGAATGCTTTGCAACTCCAAAATTAAAGGGTTCTTTTCATTGGCATAAATCAACTAACATTTATTAAGTGCCTATTTCATTTACCATCAGCTTAAATTTAAAAGACTCATTTTTTTTTTCTAAAAAGAGAATAAACTTGATGATCTCTCAATAGCCCTGTCAACTGTAAGATGTAAGGATTTGTGTGATTTTGTAGCACTACTAGATATTTGGTTTTATATTTTAGAGCAAATCCCTAAGCGCATAACAAGTCAGTAAAGTAATTTAGACCTTCACTCAGATCAATGCCTTGAGCTTCCGAAGATTGGATTTTTGTTGTCTTCCCATGTTTTAAAATCATATATATAAACCCAACAAAATCATTCTCAACTGAGTGATGGCTGTTCTTAAAATGGCTGGCTATGTGTCCAGGTTTTGGAATATATAGCCATTCTCTAAGAGACTTAGCCATTGACTCTCACTAGGCAACACGCTTCTAAAAGTGGTAACAAACTGATGGGTTGAGTGGCCTAAGATCAAGAGACATGTTACATTTAGTAAAATATGTAGAAGACTAAGTTTTGAAGAATTTTAAAATAGTCCTCTTATGGGTTCTGTTGTTATTGTTATTATAGTTATTGTAACAAGCATTTGCTTCTACTGGGCCCAGTCGATACTAACAAGTTCATAGCACCTCCAATGTATTACACAATATGGTGATTTATAATTTAGTTGAGTGAGTGGCTTGCTTTCCTTCATGAGGAAATGGTGGAAGAAACAAGATTGACCAAGCCAATGTTAATATTCAGAATGTGATTTAGAGTACAGAGCTCAGATTGGCTTTCTCATTACACTGAAGGATTACAGAGATGTGCAGGAACACTGTTGGTTCATCATTACTAATACCCACATGCCAGGTTATACAGGCAGCAGAAGGATTGAAAAGCAATGGCCTCAGATCTGAATTCCAGGGAGTTTATAGGCTTAAATCACCAAGACTTGACATCAGGCAAATGGAGTTTCTGAGGCTGAACAATAATTTGGAACCAAAGGTATTTGAGTATGCCAATGATTAAGAAAAATTCTTTTCTTCAGATCACCATAGCAAAGTAACTCCTACAAATAAAGTTACCCAGGGCTTGCCTTCCACACTTGGAGATGTCAGTACCTTTTCTGGTGGAATTAAGCATTTTGACCAGCATGGTTTGATGATCTACCCAGCTCTGTGAGAGAAGGGGGGAATAATCTGTGATGAAGATTCTTAGCGAGAAAGAATATTCCAAGTTTGTTAAAAGACAAGTCAGGTGGAGCTTTGAACAAGACATCATGATTACTCAAAGATTAGGTCACAGAATTTCTGTTAGTGTGAAAAAGTATTTGACCTTCTTCTCAACTTTCTGTACTCTTGGGTAAAGAAAGAAAAGATTTTGATTAATCATTCAATACTGTAAAATTTGGGGATACTATTAATGAAATGGACTCTTCTTGATAGCAGTGTGAGAAGAGAATCTTACACATACACTCATTCACACACACACACGTGCGCACACACAAACACACACACACACACACCTTAGTTCTTGTTTGTTAAGCAAAAGATTATGAGACTGGAGTAAACAGCAGGTCCCAAAGATACTTGATCATTCTATTTGACACTTCTAATACTGTTACTTATGGTGTTCATATCTGATAACTTTGACTAGATTGTAAGCCCACAACATCAAAGACCAGCTATTTGCTTCTTTCTTCCTTCAAAGGAAAGTAACACAGGGCTTTACACTCCCATAGGAAACATCTAGATATAGGGAGAAAAATCTTTGCTTGAAAGAAAAGGGATCTGAAGTGAGTTACTTCACCACTTGTAGAATGAGAGGGTTAGATCACAGAAAGAAACATAGATAGGAGAAATAAATATGTGATAAATTAAAAGAAAACAAAAACCTCCCACTAAACTACAAGTTGTTGTTATAAGATTCTCAAGTCTAGATTAAAAACTAGGTTATCTATTTTTTATTTACAAAATTTGCTTTGTCAACCAGATTGCAAGATCTCCTACCTAGTTACATCAGGTTTTGTTTCCTCTTATCTTGTTTTCTTGTTTACATTAATTCTTGCCATTATTCACTAAAATACCTCTTCAATGCCTAGGCACATTCTTAGTTTAAGTATATATTTACATGTTCATTTAACAAATAATGTTCAACTGTCTATGCTATGGGTAGTACTAACTTTATGATGTAAATTAGATATTAATGATAAATACCAAGAAAAATGAGATAAAGATTTTTTTAAAAATAGGAAAATAAATGCATACATCATACCATATATATTTGAGGATCCTAATGGGAAGTATTAGTTGAAGTAAGACTTTCCTGGGAATACACAGGGGAGAATCAATCATGTCAAAGAATAACAATTGGAAAATGAATGATTCAAAAGGAATAATATTAGAACTGGAATTATTTGATCTATAAATGGGAAATCTAATGTATAATGTCATAAAAATGATTTTCTTCTCTTATATAATTTCTTAAGGTAATTCATGTACTCAGTTTTAAAAAGTAAATTGTGAAAGGAAACAAAAGGGAGGGATCAGATAAAGGAAGGGAGAGACCAGTAGAATAGTGGAAAGGGGTTGGGGGAGGGAGGTAGAGAGGGGGCAAAGGAGGTGTGATGAAGGAAATAGTTCAAATAATTCTGTGTCTATGTATGAAGGTATTACTACCAATCTTACTAACATGTACAGGGCAGGGAGAAAGGAGTATAGTGAGATCCAGAGGGACATACATGGAGTAATATGTGCATGTATGTTTGTATTGCTTTGAATTTCACTATGAAGTACAATTACAATGCACTGATAAAAGCATATTTTTTAAAAAGTAAATAGTAATTACTGAAAAGCAGTAATTTTCTGCCCATCCTCCTCATGTCTTGACATCTAATCACCAAAAGCATATGCTTTCACCTATTTTACCTATTCCTTTTCGGTATTTAGTAACTTATCATGTTCAAGACTGAACTGAAATTTGTTCTTAGCCCTTTTTTTTTTTTTTTTTGGTGTCAGGGATTGAAACCTAGGAGTGTTCTACCTCCAAGATACACCCCAGCCCTTTTGTCTTTTGTTTTGAAACAGGGTCTCCATAGGTTGCTGAGAGTCTCACTACATTGCTGAGGCTAGTTTCAAACCTGTGATCCTCCTGTCTCAACCTCCCAAATACTGAGATTACAGGCATACACCACCATGCCCAGACAATTATCTATTATTTTTAAATTCACAAAATTTGTTCTCTCAACCAGATTGCAAGATATAAAAAGGTAATCACTGTGTCTTTCTCACACAAATCCCTGAGGCTCCAAAGAATTTATAAATGGTCATGAGTATCAGTATGTTCCCTAAACACCATCAGCAATGGAGATAATTTTGTTTTAGAAGGAAAGATCATGGAACAGAAAATACTAGAAAGACTCAGAATCAAAATTGAAAGAAGACATTGGTTTGACTTCTATCTGACCATGGACAAATCATTTTTACCTCTCTGGATTTCAATTCCTATCTGTCAAATATAATTATTGACTTCTCCTTTTCTTCTTAGTAAAGGGAATCAAATGAGATTTATAGATGCCACTGTAAAATACTCTACAAGTTAAGCATTTGTCATTTTTACACTATCCAGTAGGACATCCAGTGAGGATAGGAATGTTTTATATCTGAGCTATGCAATATTATGGCCTCTAGCCACTAGCTACATAAAGACATTGAACATTTCAAATATAGCTGATGTAAACCAAGAAACTGAATTTTCAATTGTATTTAATTTTAATTTATTTCAATTTCAGTAGCCAATTAGGACAATGTAAATCTAGTCTAACCTCCTGGTTTTACAGGTTAGATAACTGAGGCTAGAGAAGACATATTGCTATGCCAAGGTCACGTGGAAAGTTCTCTGGAAACAATGGTAGCAGAACTCCTATAAATGATATTTTAAGTATGATAGATTTATGATCATCTTCATGATCTCCTACTTTACATTAAATTGTGTTTCACTATGATCAAGGGAGAGTCATCTGTGACAACTATCAAGGTGACGGCAAATTCCTTTGCCTTGAGATTGAATGGGCTTAGTGACTAGATATAGTATAAATGCGGGACAGATAAAAATTTAAGGCTACATGGATTGAATTATAATTTATATGAGAATTCCTTTGCCTGTATTTTTGAAGCTAAGCGAAAGTTATAAGGGTACTTAGAGACCACTCAATTAAATTTCTCCACTTCACCCTGAGGACAATTAAGGATAATTGATTGCCACATTCCTTCCATTGAACTCTTCATTCAACACCACATTCATAGAACTAATTTCATGGTGTCATTTGTTGTGTCAATTACAAGTATTTCAATTATACAATATCTTGAAAATAAATTTTTTAAAGAGAAGGATAAAAATCACTTGTATTCCTTCTACCCACAGATACATACTTTTTAATACTTGATAGACTTTTCCCTACTATTTTACACATAATATAGATCATTCAAATAAAGTTGAGATTATTATGTTTGGCATTTTGATTTTTTTCTTCTATCAAGAATTCATAATGAAAGCCGGGCGTGGTGGCGCACGCTTGTAATCCCAGCATTCGGGAGCCTGAGACCGGAGGATCCGGGTTCGCGGCCAGCCTCAGCTACCTAGTGAGGCACTCCACAACTTAGTGAGACCCTGTTTCAAAATAAAGAATAAAAAATAGGGCTGGGGGTGTAGCTCAGAAGTAGAATGCCCCTGGGTTCAATCCCCAGTACCGCAAAAAAAAAAAAAAAAAAAAAAAAGAATTCATAATGATTTTTTTTTTTTCAGGAATAGACCAGGTTTTAAAAACCTAGTTCTGACTCAGTTACCTGTGGTACATTGAGTAGGTCACTGGACTTCATTCCTTTTGTGTCTACAGATTTCCAGTAGTACAATAATGCTCTATTTCATAGTTTATAACTGTGAAAGGTCTGGCTCTACTGCTACCCGGTGAGGTCAATAACTGGAGAGAGTGTGTGTGTGGGAAAACACAGAATTTATTGGCGATAAACTGGCAGGTAGATGATGAAGGGCTTTCACCAAAATTCCATCTTGCCAGGGGTTGTAGACTCAAAAGCTTTATATGGGGTTTCTGGGGAATCTAATTTTATCCAGAGCCAGGTTGGGTACTGGGGTGGTCATTAGTTCTTACAGTAATCATTTGTCTTGATGTGGTTTAGGTATTGCCCACATGTCACCAGGTGTTCCTGCTTTCCGTAAACCTGAAGAAAGTTACTGTTAGGAGGTCATGTGACTGGTGTTGCTCTTCAATGTTTTCCTTTATTCTTCTTTTAGGCAAGGCTTACTTGATCAGTTAATTATTTGAGGAGTGGGGCAAAACAGAAACAGTGAAAAACAGACTTCCTAGTGCTAGGAGTGAGTTAACCCATCCATCTGCTTCAAGATGTTGTAAGAATTAAATAGCCTGGCGTGGTGGCACATTCCTGTAAACCCAGTATTTGGGAGGCTGAGACAGGAGGATTGCAGGATATAGGATGGCCTCAGCAAATATCAAGACTCTCAACAACCTAGTGAGACCCTGTTTTAAAACAAAAATAGGAAGGGCTGGGGGTATAGCTCAGAGGTAGACTGACCCTGGGTTAAATCTCCAGTACTACAATAAATAAATAAATAAATAAATAAATAAATAAATAAATTCTTAGCCGAAGTTTATGGCACTCTTAGTTTTCTTTTCTGACCCAATTATTTTAATTAGAAAATAAACCAAGAATCAAATAAACTAGGTAACTTCACATAGACTAAAACCAAACTGTTATCCCAGATGGTTATATAGGAGTTCCAGAAAATGGAAGAGTGCAAAGGAATGAGGCAAGTGGGCCAGCTCCAAAAAAGGGGTAAAGATTGATTTTGAATCTCTTTTTCTAGTTCCAACCCTCCACCACACCATTATGTAACTCTGAATCTTCAATTTGTGGAATGAACAGAGAACCTCAACTCTACCACTCATTGTCTATGAGATCACCCTCCCCAGCTTTATTTGATCATCTGAAAACAGAGGGTATTATGCTAGAGGATGTCACAGGACACTTTGAATACTAATATATTATGTCCTGGGCTTCTGGCTCCGTTGCCTTGCTAGCCCTTCTAAGACTTCTTTTGACTATTCTCCATCCTGTCTCCACCTCCAGTTCAAGAATCTTCCTAGAATCTGTCTGGAGGCACTAGAGGTGAGATACAGGGTGGCAAGGGGAATGGATAAAATGCCTCATTCTGATCACCTCCAAGAAATAAACAAAATTTGTCCATCCATACAGAAGATACAACAAATCACAAACATACACAAATATGTCAAATATACAGAAATGCCATATCAGCAGCTCTACAAGAAAAAAAGGAAAATCCAACTTGTGTTTTTCGAATGCTTGCTATCAGCCAGACATTGGTCTTAACAATCCTTTAAGGGAGGCATGATTGTTATTGTCCCCATTTCATAGTTAAGAAATATAGTCTCTTTTCCCAGATGACATAGCTAATTAGTGGCAGAATCTTGCTTTGATTACAGACAGTCTGAGTCCACACCTTATTGTCTAAAATACAACATATTTATAAATGTTCAGGTCACAATAAGTCACTTAAAAAAAGAATAGCTGGAATACTGGAGTGGACATGACCATTGGTGGTTTGGGGTAAAATAAATCCTGCACTTACGTGTGCTTCTGCCCCCTATTGCAAAATCAGTCAAGTTTATATACAAGTGACTACATATGGGGCCTGGCCCAGAGCAAATGCTCAAAACATGATGGATGAGTGAAAGAGTAATTGAATGAATAAATGACAAAAAAGATAAAGGTAACTTGCCTCTCCTGCCTCAATCAGAAGCAGAAAAAATGGGATATTATTCTCTATGTTCAACATGAGAATAGCACTTCCTTTCTGTTGAGTCTGTATGGAAATGCACATAGGTGTTAGAAAGCTGGTGTTACATTTCAGCAAAATTCATTTAAATAAACATGCCTCGGCTTGCCATAGTTCATTGAATGCAGAATGTAGCACAACAGTCAAAAAACAGGGTGAATTTGACTGGGAGTTCAACAAAAAGCAAATTGCTTAGGGATAATCTACATATCAGCAACTTATCTTGAAGAAAGATGCTTATGTGACCTTAACCCAGATTTTTACATCTGACACTGAGCAAGGTATATAGGAAATGGGGTCCCTCAGCTGCCCAGGAATCTTCTAGTGGTTACCTTCATCCAACCAAAGAGCACCTGATAAACCCTTCCTCATTCAAAAATTTTATCTAAGAAAATATAAAAAGGAAAGAGGCACTTGACTCTTCCATTTGAGAACATTGGCCTCTGAGTGATTATGGGGTGTTCATTCAGACTCCTCTGTTATAACAAAGCTTCCATTCTGGTGGAAGATGTTAATAGTCTGGAGTTCATGCTTGTGAAGGGTAAGAATGTGTGGGAAATCTTTGTGCCTTCCTTTCACTTTTTCTGTGAATCTAAATTTGCTCTAAAAAATAAAGTATTTTAAAAAGAATAAAAACAGTACAAAGTCAGAGTCAAATTACTGTAAGAAATATTTATTATCTTAACATCATTTTATGCTTTTAAAAATGGAATTCTAAAATTTTTGAACACATTCTCTCCCTTCAAGAAAACACAACTGAATTAAACAGACACTTCACAAAAGAAGAGATACAAATGACCAATAAATACACTTCACAAAAGAAGAGATACAAATAACCAATAAATACATGGGAAAATGTTCAATGTCATTAGCAGTCAGGGAGATGCAAATTAAAACTACACTGAGATTCCATCTAACCCAAATCAGAATTGCAATCAAGAAGTCAAATAACAATAAATGCTGGTGAGGATGTGGGGAAATAGGAACTCTTCTACACTGTTGGTGGAATTACAAATTAGTGCAGTCATTATAGAGATCAATGTGAAGATTCCCAGAAAATTTGGAGTGAATCCACCATTATAATACAGCTATAGCACTCTTGGATATATTTCCAAATGTACTTGATATGAACTTCAAATTTTGAGAAACAAAACCTGAAGAAAATCAGAATAGGGAAGATATTCAAAGATGAGGATGCAACGTGTTTTGGTAAAGATAATCTTATATTTTTAAGTGAATATATATTCACTTTAGCATATAAAAAATCTGGATTTCTACTGTCCCATCTCATATCCTTGAATATCAGTGAAGGGTAATTCATTTATTTGAGGGACTACTGGGGACACTGCAAAAAGAGTGTTTCATGATTTTCAATGGTAAATTCCCAAAACTAAAGTAAAGTTGGACAGGTCTCTTTTATATTTACTTTGAAAAATCTTTTTATTATCAGCATAAGACTCATAGTGGGGTTAATGGGAAGGCTTCCTTATATACCACCTTATATATTTTCCCCAGTGATTGGTGGGAATTTGGTTTCACTAGGTTTGTTCTATAAAAGAAAGAACTTTCAGAGTTGGTTTTGGGTCAGGGCTGAGCTGGGGGACAGAGGACTGAACTATAAATTTTAGAAGGAACAGACAAGGTCAATTATTGGATTGTAGGGAGTATTATCAAAATTTGACCTCAGAAAATTTAAACCAGGGGAGAGGTATCCTAGGCTCAAGGAAGATGGAATGAGTGCAGAAACTGAGCTGAGCAGGATGGAGATGGGACAGTTTGCCTTGAGGAAGAGAGAAGAGATCCATCACCCAGGTGCCTTTTGGCCATATCTTCCCAAAGTATTTGACTGCATACTTATTCCTTCTATTGAGAGTGTCAGAAAAGTAGGAAAATTGCCCAAGCCTGTTTTCTCTTTCCAAAGTACATTTCATCAAAGGAAGTCAGTGTAGCTCTAGGGGCAAGGCTTACTGACCAAGGACAGAGTGCTGGAAACTGGAAAATACCCACGTGTACCTTTTTGCCATAAGTCTTTGCCTCCATGTAGTAGATGCATGCAGTCAGAAATAGGGAGAAGGATATAGAAGAGAAACATTAAGTTTATCCTTTGCCTGACTAAAGAGTAATGAAAAAATGCACACCTGACTACATTACATCCTTATTTTAAAATATCTCCTAGTCTAAGGGAAGAGCAGATTCCATAGTCAGGCAGACAAATGCTCTTCAAAACATGGTATCACCTTCTGGTCTTGCTAAACTTGTGTGTCACATATTTCCTGTACTCTGAGCATCCTGTCCCCAAACAATCCCATAACCATGGCTCCATGTCTTTGTGTGGGACATTCTGTCCTGACAGTGCTCTTCATGATTAGTGCCTGCACTTCCCTCCAGGCTCATCTTCCTCGATATCCCTCCTTACCATGATATCTTATGCATCCTTCCTCCATACCCCTGTCTCAGTCAACATCCTCACTGTTGTATTCCTGACCATACAACTCAGAGGAAGCAAGATTTATTTGCTCACAGTTTTTTGTTTTTGTGATTTCGAGTTCAGTCCATGTGAAGCCAGAATCTGCACATCTCAGGGCGGGAAGCAGAGAGAGGGAGAGAGCAAGACTCGATTCTCACATCATGGAGGCCAGAAGCAAGAGAACAGGCAAGGGTAGGAGGAAGGATATATAATTCCCAAGGCCATGCTCCCAAGGATCCCCTCCTTAGCAATGAAGCCCCATTTCCAACCTTGCTACCTTGTTTCCACAAGAACTGGGGAGACATTCTAAATCCAAACCATTACAACCTCCAACTTTATTCTTTGGTTTCTGTTGAGCTATACTATAGTGTTTGCTATGCTGTAAATTTTGGTAATAAGAATAGAATCAGATAAGCTCAATGTCACTACTGGTCTGTTACCTACTAGTGTGTGACCTTGAGCTATCAACATAGCCTCTTGAAGCTTTATTTTCTGAAAAAAAAAAAAAAGAGGATGACAATGTGCATATATCTCCTATGGTTGTTATGAGGGTTAAATGAATTAACACATATAAAACATTTAAACCATTGCTTAACACATTTCAGTTTTACTAAATGTTGACATTACTCCTAGTATGTATAGAAACTCACATGATAAAGGGCTTAATAAGGAGGCAAAGAGATACACTCCTCCCAAATCAAAGAATTAATCACATTGAATTTCACTCTATTAAAGGAAATCATCCTATTAAAACAAGCAAACAAACAAACAAAAACCTTTCGGAGAGGGCTTGGAGGTGCACCTAAATCTGAGAACAATAGGACACGGGCATTCCGCAGAGCTCAGGGGTGGCTTCCTGGCCAACTTCTGAGTCTTCCTCCAGTTCTGCAGTGAGCCCGTCATTCTAACCATGAGCAGCCGAGGGGCAACCATGACAGGGCTGGAGGAATCCTGTTTGCAGGCCCAGAACTTTCTCCTTTTAGAAGAGAAAATGGCAAATAAATAAATAAAATCTGTATAAATTTAAATAATTGGAAGGCAGCTTGACTGAAAAAGACACTTTTCTTTTTCACCACAAATGTCACCATCTGGGCTTTTCCTTTTTTAATTTCGTTGGGACCTGACAAGTCACTGGGCTGATAGAATCACACCCAGTCAAAAAATGACAGACACATCTCGGCAAGTTAGGGTGGGCAGAGTTCCAGGATGGCCAGTGAGGACCCAGAAACCAGCGGGAGGATGGCTTCCATAGCTCTCCCTTCCCCAGAACAACACAAATGCTCCTGAAGTGTGAGAATCTGAAAAACACCACACACACACACATACACACACATATGTGTGTGTATGTGTGTGTGTGTGCTCCCCCAGATAACACTCAATTAACCTACTAGTTAACTCATTTTCCAGCAAAAACTAAAGGGCAGGAAAGGCCAGTCAGCAGACTGTGCTGCTATTAATAAACGACATGTTGGCCATCCTGTTTCTGTACTTGTCTTGGTTTCTCCTAAACAGTCTTTCCTCTAGCAAGGCAAGAATAATCAAAGGAACCAGCACAATGAGTCCATTTTCTTATATTAGTCAACTGAGAAGCTTCATGTGGCCATAGGTACATAGACTGATTGGCAGCTTTTACATATGAGTATTCTGACCCACAAAAACATTTTATTTTTGTTACTTCTTTCTAATTCTAGTTATGCTTATCTAAAAACTATAATGCCTCTCCTATAAATCTTGTAGACAGTATTTTTTTTCAATACAGGAGAATTTTCCATTTTGCAAATTGTGACAATTTATATAGCTGCAGCTTTTGGCAATGTTTGCCTGTTGTTTGCTTTATTTGGATGGGCCATACTATGTGTGTGTAACATATAAATATACATGTACCTACATATGTGTGCATATATATGCATATGTATAATCACTTGCCAAATTTTTACAGTGTTCTGTGCATAAGCATTGTGGTAACATTATGAGCTTAAAGTCCACTAAGATGGTGCTTTTAAAACTTGAAGTGCCCATGAATCACTTTTGTCCAAAAGCAGATTTTCATTCAGTAGTCTGCATTTCTAACAAGAGCCAGGAGATTCAGTGTTTCCAGTCCATGGACCACATCATGAGTAGCAGAGTCAGAGGAAAGAGACATGGTTTTCAAGCTAGAAATTCAGGAGGCTTCCTGGGTACATCCTCACTTAGTCATTGACTAGAGCAGCCACAACCAATCCCTTTCACCTTCACCTTCTGACTCCAACCTCAGGGTCACGGCCTACTTCTCCATCACAATCTCTTTTAGTGGTGGTCTCCAGCTAACTTCCCTATCTCCATCCTTGCCTTCCTTTAATCCTGTTTAACATTGTGGCCAGAATATACATTTAGCATGCAACTCAGATCCTGGGCCTCTTGGCTTAAAATCCTTATATGACTTCCATTGTCCTTAGGATAACATCCCACACTCTTAATTTGGTCTTTAAATCCCAGCCCGATTCAGGTCTCTTCTCTCTCTGTAGCATCATCTCCTCCCTGTCTCCCTCTATCACAACACTTCATCTACTGTATCCTTTGGGGTTCCTATCATGAGAGTCTTCTATCTAACTTAGGACTTCAGCCCTGTCATTTCTGACCCTGGTCTGAAATTTTTTCTCATCCTTTCTCTTCCCTTGCTGCACTCCTACCAGCAGCTCCAAACCTCCACTGCAGTTCAGCCTTTAGGTCTCAGCTGAGATTTACTCTGTTCAAACAGGTTTCTATTCAGTGTTAGATGCTATCAAAGAGCTTTGCATTTTGCTTTCATGATACTTATTATTGCATATATTTCATAGTTAGTTGTTTGCTTATTGTAAGCTCTGTTGGGGCAGGAGCTTGCCTTATGTATCATTGAACCATCAGCCCGTGGCACAGCAGGTGCCACACAGAAGCCTCTTAGGGAATGTTGATATCAAATGAATGTAAAAAGGAAACTTAACTAATAACAAGGCTGTATTAGTGGTTCATTAAAGCTGCAGTAAGAGCCAGTAGTAAGTGAGAATTTTCCTGGGCTGGGAAGGGAGAGGGTTGGACCAAATGCTTTGAATCACATTGAACAAGGATTCTAGGGAAGAAGTACTTGTGCAAGGTGTTATAGAAAGAGTAGGTACTTAGTAGAATGTTGTAAGAGAGGGAATATTCCAGACAGCAGGAGGAGAAGCAAACAGTGACCAAACACAGTGAGTCTTTTATGCTATAGCAAATAATTTGGTCTGTAGCTTATAGTCGAGGGGTAAGGCAGAATGAGTATGCTTAGATCTGGAGATGATTTAATTAAATGTGTGCTTCAGAGACATCTCTGTGGAAGCAATGTTAGGGACAGGGAGGCTCAAAAATTGAGACAGGATGGTTATCAAATTCAGGTATCAGCCCAGGTAGGATATAAAGTAAAAAACATACATCCTTATAGAAAACAGTAATATATTCCCAGTCTTCCTTTAAACTGGGACCTGGGCTGTGGTGTAGACTCAACTAAGTAACTACACTGACTTTTAATTAAGAATTAGTGATTGAAGATTTTGAAGATGGCGGCAAAGTAAGGTCCCTTAAGTGAACTTCTCTCTAATACATCTCAGAGAACTCAGAATTGAGCAATATCCCACATCCCAGACTACCTTAAAGGGAGAGAGGTGGAACTAAAGACAGAGAAACTCAATATCTACAAGGCTACTTTTAAACATCAAAGCTGAAGGAGGATAAAGAAGTAAGAAATCTTCGAACAAGCAGAGACGGGAGAACAACAGTACGTACCTTGGATGGGTGGGAATGTTGAAAGTGCCGAAAAATTTTATACCCAGCAACCTGAGACCTACTTCACAGATTCCAAGGACATCAGCCACAGAATTGCACAGTCATGCAAGAACAGGACAGAGAAGGATAACAAAATCCATGACCCTGTCCCTGCCCTATACCAGGTGGCAGCGGTGAGTACGTGAACCCCAGGGATGTGAGTGCAGACTCCTCATGGGATAATAGAAAAAAAGACCATAAAAAGAGGGTGGTAATCCACACAAACTGTGGCTGCAAGTCACACTCAGAACTCCGAGGAAAATACCAGGCTCGAAAGCTGCAGACCAACCCAGCCTTCTCTTTGCAGAGTGGTGAAGTCTCTGTGCTTGTTTTGGGACTGACCCTGCACCTGGGGCTGGGTGCTCAGCACCCACACAGAGAGAGACACTGGGGCCAGGGTCTGCAGGGTTGCAGATTGATATCTCTGTTACAGGTTTCTGAGCAAGTAAGAACACTTTGAATGTGCTTGGGAACCTACTGAAATAAGTGGACTTTAAATAGCTAAAAGCATCCATGCAGACCCAAGAGGGCTACAGAGGCCAAATGGGAGAATTTCTTCTTATAATTTTTTTTTCCTCTTTGCTTTTTTGTTCTGTATGTTTCTTGGGCCTTCTTTCTTTCTTTCTTCCTTTTTTCTGCTGCTTCTGTTCTATACTTGTATACTTGTAGAGTTTTTGGGGGTTTTTTAACCCTTTTTTGTTTTCTCTCTTTCCTCTCTCCTTGTTTGTCTCCTTTCCCACATTCTCTGTGGTCCAGGGGATCAAGCTGAGGACCCTAGTGAATTCTGGGTGAACGCCCTGGGCCACACCCCAACCCTCAGCCTAGAAGAGCCTCTTCCCAGCAATCAGTAGTGCGGTGCAGCCCCTCCCTGCACCTCCACCCCAATCTGCCTGCTTAGCAAAGTAGGAAATGGAGTGGGAGGAGGATCAGCTTGAACCAGAGCTTTGGAGTGGCTTTCATATCTATTCAAAGCAAGCTTTAAGCCAAGAAGAAAAAACAAAAACCCAGCAAGGCAATATCCCAAGCCATAAGGGGAATCAGCTATTTGCCAACAAGGAAACTTAAATCATTCTTGGTTAAGCAATTTTTAAGATTTCTTTTTCTTTTTCTCTTCCTTTCCTCTTGTGTGTGTGTACATATGAGAGATTGTTTATGTTCTGTTTTGTTTGTCTGACTCTTAGTGAACCTGTCTACCAGTGCCTTGTATTATATACATTTCCTATCACTATACATAAATATTCTACACTAGTTACTAGAATTTTCCTTTATTTTCACTATCTATATTCTTTACTATATATTACCTAACCACACTAAAACTCTTATTTTACTTGATTCTATTTTCTCCTTTGCCCTGTTCTTGCATTCTTCACTCTATCCTCCTCACTCACCTTCATCATTGATTATAATACAATTTTCCCTTGTGTATACCAGCTAACTCCTCTAAACCCCTACTGCTGAGGCTGGACCAGATAAGTGAACCAACAGGAGGGAGTGCCAGACACTAAGAATTAACCAAACACAGGTGACAGATGGAGCCACCCAGCACTCCACACAGAAGTTTAAAATGTACAGAACACGAACTGCTCTGCCCACACCTCAGAGACTACTCCCTATTATAGAGGCAACATACAGGTCCTTGGTCTTTAACACATGGAACCCATTAAAGCCACCATGGTAGCATAGGAGTGATTTGGGACACAGACATCAAATCTGGCAATATGGGGTGATAAATACTCAACAGAAAGCCATGAATGCACATACAACAGAGGCTATTCACTTTTAAGGCATACCTTGAGGTAAATATTTACCTCCAGAATAAGATACCATAAAGGGAGGGAGATTAGACATAGAAAATCCACAGTGATAGAGAACCATATAAAGAAGCAAAGATATAAGCTTAAGAAACCTGAAATTATGACAAAGAAGAATAGCAAGGAAACAATGAGTCCCCACAATCTGACAACAATAGAACCTACTAACTCAGAGTTGCAGAGAATGTCAGAAGGAGAATTTAGAAGTTTAATAGTAGAAATGAGCCAAGATTTCAGAAAGAGTTCAGAGAGAGCCTGAAAGAAATGAAAAATCAAATCAACAAAGAATCTGATACTCTGAACAGGAATAAAAAAGAAGCTCTGAAGGAAGTGAAGGATACAATAAATTAAATGAAAACATCAATACAAACCACAATTGGTAGACTAGACCATATGGAAAACAGAATTTCACTCTTAGAAGACAACCACTCCAAAAAAATCAATGCATAGTATATAATATAGAAAAGAATGAAAGGCATAGAGAGGATCTAGAAACTGAAATCAAAAGAATAAAAAATCTTTTCAGAAAATTTCCCAAATATCCAAAGTGAGGTAAGTACACAGGAAAAGGAAGCATATAGAACCCTCATTAGACAAGACCATAGAAAAGGCTCACCACGCCACATAATAGTCAATTTAACTAATATAGAGGCCAAAGAGAGAATCTTAAATGCAATGATAGTAAAAGACTGAATGACATTCAAAAGGAAAAGAATAAAAATCACTCCAGACTTCTCAAACCAAGTCATGGAAAACAGGAGGGCCTGAGAAGACATAGTCCAAATTCTGAAAGAAAACAACTTCCAGTCAAGACTACTCTATCCAGCAAAGATATGTTTCAAATCTGATGGAGAAATAAAAATCTTCTGTGACAAACAGAAGCTGAGAGAATTTATGTCTTCCAAACCAGCAGTAGAGAAAATACTCAAAGAGATAAAATAGAAAGAAGAAATATAGAATAAATGCCAGAACCAAAGTAAGGATGATTTCCATCAAATGAACAACTAAGCAAAGAACAAAGACTACCTCAAACAGAAGTTACAACTCAAAATATTAGGATTTAAAAAATCATCCCTCAATAATTACAATGAACATCAATGTCCTCAACTCCCCAATCAAAAACATAAGGTGGCAAAATGTATTAAAAATCAAAATTCATGTATATGCTGTCTGCAAGAAATGCACCTTACAAGTAAAGATACTTACAAACTAAAGATGAAGTGCTGGAGCAAGGCAATCCATTCTACAAGCAGGGGTAGTAACTTATCAGAAGAGACAAAGTAAATAATTTTTCACTGGTAAGAGGAACAATCCAACAAGAAGATATAATGATAGTCAACATTTATCCTCCAAACATAAGTACAACCACTTGTATAAAACAAACTCTTCATGACATTAAGTCTCACATAGATCCCAATACAATAATATTGGAAGACTTCAAAGTGCCTCTCACATCACGAGACCAATAGTCTAGAAAAAAAGATGAGTAAAGATACCTTAGACCTAAGGGACACCATAAACCAAATGGACCTACTAGACACATACAGAATATTCCATCCAACTATAGCTAAATAGAAACTCTTTTCATTTGCTCAAGATACCTTCTCCAAGGTATAAAGAAAGCATAGGCCATAAAGAAAGCACTAGCAAATTAACAAAAAAGGTGACAATTCCCTGCATTTTTTCAAACCATAATGGAAGAATTCTAGAAATCAGCTATAAGAATACCCAAAGAAACTTCAGAAGTACATGGAGGCTAAATACCACACTGCTGAATGAGGAATGGATCATAGAAGAAATAAGGGGAGAAATAAAGATTCCTAGAAACAAATGAAAATAGAAACACAACATATCAAAATCTCTGGGACACTTTGAAGGCAGTATTAATAAGAAAATTTGTAGCATTGAGTGCTCACTAAAGAAAAACAAACAAACAAAAAAATCACCAAATAACCAAAAGATACACTTCAAAGCCCTTGAAAAGCAGAAACAG
>PVLC010031477.1:0-18770 GCA_004027655.1 Graphiurus murinus
ATCTTTCAAAAAAGAGAATACAGAATTTTGATACCACTGTATGATAAGAAAATGTTTCATGAGTTCTTGTTCTCTGTATTTTTTAAAAAGGTAGCATAGAGTGAATTTCTAATGTTTTAATGTCATTTATAAAATGAAACTGAGTAGATTATAATATTTTAATACTGAAGTTAAATGCATGAAATAATATCATGTAAAAACTTTGAAACTCGACCACTTTAGATTCGGCTACGGAAAACAGAAGGCAGTGAAGAGGCTTATACCACACCATGAAGTAACATAGCAGAATGGCTTTTTCTGTAATCCCATTTTTAGAGGACTAAAATCACAAATACCTTTTGGGACAGTGTTCAAATTACTTGTTTTTGTATTACTGTGACATTTTTATTCTATAATAAAGGTATATTGTAGTACTATAAGAAATGATGTCTGAGTCATGAATATGCATTTATCAAACATTATCCAGTATGTTTCTTTACACCTGCTTTCCTCCTGGTCCATGAGAATAAATAGAATTTTTCATTCCTATATCAAAAGATATTTACAAATTTTTAGCTAAAGATAAACATTTTGCTGTAATAAGTACTAAGCCCACCAGAATTTCACCACTTAGCTACATTCATAACTTTTAATAATTTTTTTTTCTGTGACCAGTTTTGCTAAGATATGAAGGCCAGCCTTAAACTTGAGATCATCCTCCCTTAGTCTTAGATATTTCTGGTATTATACATCTTCACTACAATAGCTTCTCTACAGGCCAACTTTTGGAGTAAGAAAAATATAATGCCACACACAATGGCAGCCTATGCATGTAATACTTTTGCTTGTGAAGTTGATACAGGAGGATCAAAGTCAGCCATAAGAACTTATTGAGTCTCTCTGCAAAAAGGTGAGACCTTGTTTAGAAATAAAAACTAAAAATGCTGGGTAGTGTAGTCCAGATGTAGAATGTCTGGGTTCAATCCCCAATAACATGCACATATGTATACACACACACTCCGAAAGAAAAATAAATGAAAGAAAAAGAGAAATATAAAAGGTAAAATAATGAATCTTTGTATATGTGTTTTTATGTGACAGTGTGTGTAATTTCAAAATTTAAAAATAATTGAAGAAATTTGATAATGCCAGAAAGGTTCTAGCATAGTGTAACAGAATATATAAAATATTTTCTCATATTCTAGCTATATCTGTAGAAAGAATACAAGAAAATATATACACTTTTAAGAGAATATTTTCTAGCATACTCTAACAAATTATGAGATATGTTATTCCTCTATACTATATGAAATTAATTCATTTCTAATATATCTTCTAAGTTCAGAATCTGCCTTTACATATCATCTTTCTTCCAATCATATTATCTAATATATATGTAACATATGACTTTACATTTTGAAATTTATATGATATGATTTATATGGCCAGCTCAGAAATTTGTGAATTTTTATTTAATAGTACTCAGAAATTAATGTAGTATTTAACTCTACAATGCTTTAAATAAAGTACATATCCCTTAACTGACACATTCCATTTCCCCCATCTCAATTAGACAATAAAAACTAGCAATGTATAAGAATTTGTGATTTCTTTCCTTTTTTTATTTGGTATATGACAATGTATTAAATTTCATATAATGCTGAAGTGGAATTACTACCTCTTTCAGGGAACACACCGCATTGTTTTTAAGTGACATCAGAAAAAGCATTGATACTACTAGGCTGATTATTTGAAAACTAAAAAACCATTAGAAGTAGCTACATTAATTTGAACTGACCTCAGATTATAATGCTGACTCACTGATTTTAGGAATTGGACTTCTAATTGCTTCATTTCCAGATTATCTACAGTTCCTTGCTTGTTGATTATTCCCAGTCTCCATCTGTGTAATGGTGCTCCCTTTCTTACTTCTCTGTAATTCAGGACATCCTACACAGGACTTTATGGGTTCTGATGAGGCATAAAAATTTCTCATGCAATACAAATTATTTTTTCTTTTGGTACTAGAAATTGAATCAGGAATGTTCCATCTCTGATTTCCACCCCCAGCAATTTTTATGTTTCCTATAAGAAAGCCACACCAAATTGCTGTGCCTTGCTAACCTGCTGAGGTAGGTCTGCAACCCATGATCCTCCTATCTCAGCCTCTAATTACTGGAATTACAGGTGTACACCACCACCTGGAGAATAAAATATCATTCTAACTATAGTGTTTAGGCCACTTAATCTATAAATGCAACATCTAAACTTGTAATTGACATAAACTAAAGCAGTACCGGTGATATGGTGATGTAATTCAGTCACCTAGCACTTTGAGGGATGTTTAAATTTTCATTTAAATTTATTCATTGTTCTTTTGCTTATTTTATAACATGTTGTTCACTTACGTAGCACTTGTCAACCTTCTGAGCACCTCTCATTAAATTTTGTTTTATACCATTCTTGTATTTTTAAACTCTTCAGATTTTTTGACCTAAAATGTAATATGTCCTAGTGAAAAACTTTTGTGATGTTGAGATAATGCATGTCCAAGTATGTACAATGAATTTTCTCTAGATCTCTGTTAGACTCAGTGGGTGTTGTAGTATAGGTCCAATGTTGACTGGTTCATTTTGTTTAAGTGATATGTCCCCTTGTGGGAGTGAGGTATTTCTAGGAGAAATCAATTTTTAAAAAAGATACTGAAAGCAGCAAGACATATTTGTTTAACTTTACACAGATTAATGCTCATCCCCAAGGATAGTAACAGGCAAGGATTGTAGGTCTATATCTGTGGGATGAAAATCTGGTGACTCTTAGGTAAGATGATACATACATGATTATGTTCAGGTTTTGAAATTTCAAGTTCAATGTTCCAGTGATATCTGAATGTATATTTAAATATTTTAAATGATGATGCTGTGAGTTTAACTCAAGGCCTTACCCTTGCTGTACAAGCCCTCTTCCATGGGCTACACCCACAGTCACAGTTCCAAATCTTTTAATATAAAGGAAGGTAACAGAGTAAAGAAATATTGTCACAAATGCACAAGTATTAAATCTCTGGTAAGCCAGACGTGGTTGGGTACACTTGTAATCCCAGTACTTGGGAGGCTGAGACCAGGGTATCCAGGTTCCCAGCCATCCTAAGCTACTTAGTGAGGACTCTACAACTTAATGAGACCCTCTTTCAAAAAATAAAGAATAAAAATAGGGCTGGGGTTGTAGCTCAGATGTAGAATACCCCTGGGTTCCATCCCCAGTACATCAAAAAGGAAAACAAAATCTCTGGCATTTGTTATTAGTGTCTGAAAACAAGCTTCAACTGTTAGGTAAAAAATAAAGAGAAGATAATCATACAACATGCAAAAGAATTATGTTCAAATTATATTAAAATTAAAAGATGTTAAAATAGAGAATTTAGAAAAGGTATTATTAAGAACAGGTGGAATTTTAGAAATCAACTACAAAATGTACTTCATTATATTCCACATAATAGATTAATTTTCACTAAATAGAAATATTTTATTCTACTCATCTTAAGATTTTAACAATTCATCTATATCATTGTGGATAAAAATGAAAATGCATATAAAATATGATGGCATTCTTTCAGTATTGCAATTTAATCATTTTTCAAGTTCTTACTATTTTCCATTTTTTTATAATGGGTTATCAGTATAAGATGCCTGATTATCTCTTTCACACAGGAACATCTTTATATGTATACAAATTGTATGCCTTCTGTTGGTGTTTTTTATTATGATTGTGTCATATTTGTGTTTGTGGTTATATATAGATGGAGAAATTAACAACTGATCATTGTACAGTTGCACACATTTAACATAATCCTTAGAACATTAGGAGATATTCTTTTCCATACCTAGGAAAAGCAGTGTTGGGGTCTTAGCCCGGCCAGCTAGACCTCGCCTCTAGATGGCGTCTGGCAGAGTGCCAGAAGTGGCTGCAGGTGGTAACATCCTAGGGCTGCCCTAAGCTAGAGCCCATGCACCAGAAGACCCGGCTCATGGCCGGCCCAGGTGAAAGCTGTATGAAGCACCTTGTGCTTCAAGCCCTGTGTGGCTTTAAGAGCCTCCACCTCTCGCCCGGGAGAGAGAGGGTTGCTGGCTGGAGAGAGGTTGGTTGCAGAGAGGGTTGCTGGCTGGAAGGAGGTTTTGTTGCTGGAGGGTTGCTGGAGATTGATTGCTGGAAGGTTGCTGAGAGGTTGGTAGGATGCTGACGGGAGAGAGGTTATTTGGAGTCTGTTGGATTATAGTGTCCTTGATCCCAGAGAGAGATGTATAAGAAAGAGAAGTTTTAACCAGCAACGTTTAGTTATCATCTCCATTGGGGCCTCAGGGTTGAGAGTCCAGCTTTGGGGACGATAAGCAGAGTCTACATAGATGGGGTCTCTTCTAGTGAAAACAATTTGGCTGAGTGCTGGGAATCCTGCAGTGGTTAATGCAGAGATATACATCATCAAAACATTAGGATTAGCAAAATGAGCCAACCAAGCCTGAGAAGTGCAGAAGAGAGTACATGGAGATACAAAGGTGCTCACAATGAAAAGGAATGTTTTGTTAGGTTTGGACATGTAGATGGAGTAGGAGATAGCCTGTTCCCATGGATGAATTTGAACTGTTGCTTGCAGTTTCACAGGGTAAAAACCATGTACTTTCTGACCCAGAGCTTGATATTCATAACATCAAGGAAGGAGAGCAGGGCTACATACAGAGCTCTCCAGTTTTGTCATTACCAACAAAATAGTATAAGAAACATTTAGTCTCATTATTATTATTATTATTATTATTATTATTATTATTATTATTATTGTATTATTGTTATTATTATTATTATTATTATTATTATTTGTTTCTGATACTCTGATAAAATAGTGATATTTACTGGAATGTGGAGGACCCAGACCAGCAATATGACAAAGCCAGAGCTCTGCTCACCTGAAGTATCTGGATCACTTTTGATAAGATGACCAATTTTATGATATTTTTCCCTATCCAAGTGCATGCGAGATCCTTCTATTTTCTAAGATGTCATTCCATTTCTTTCTTTAGTATTTTATAATTTTCATTATGGATGCATTTTACCATTTTGGTTAGGTTTATTCCTATGTATCTATTTTTTTTAGGTTACTGTGCATTGAATTGCTTTCTGGATATTTTTCAGTGGATTTATGGTTGGAATATAGAAAATCTTCTGATTTTTTTACATTGATATTATATGCAGACACTTCCTGAATTTGTTAATCATTTTGAAAGTTTTTGTGGTTGAGTTTATTG
Organism: Graphiurus murinus; assembly: GCA_004027655.1. Classification (NCBI taxonomy): domain Eukaryota; kingdom Metazoa; phylum Chordata; class Mammalia; order Rodentia; family Gliridae; genus Graphiurus; species Graphiurus murinus. The sequence goes on from PVLC010031477.1 coordinate 5,277, forward strand.
GGTCTTCTAATTATAGGATCCATGTCATCTACAAATATAGATAATTTCACTTCTCCTTTTTCTATTTGCATTTCGTTGATTGAATTCTGTTGCCTTATTGCTCTGGCTAGAGTCTCAAGTAGTATATTGAAAAGCAGTGGTGATAGTGGGCATCTTAGTCTTTCTCCTGATTTTAAAGGGAATTCATGCAGTTTTTTCATATTGAATATGATGTTGGCCTGTGGGAAGCAAAAAGATTCTTTTAATAAGCATAAAGACATGAGGAGCTGATAGCTACTTTGGGCAGTTAAAATTCAGCCAGTTTGTAAGCAGCTGTTTTTGACCAACACCCATGCCTTTGTTTTCCACCATTTACATAGGATGTGACTAACAAATGCTTTTCCGGAACCTTGCCTTTGTTTTCCACCATTTACATAGGATGTGATTAACAAATGCTTTTCCGGAACCTTGCCTTTGTATTCCACCATTTACATAGAATGCTTCTCCGGAACCTGCTTGATGCTGCGTCATCTGGGTTTTGGGGTCAATGGGGGTACTCAAAGTTGGCCCTCAGTATTTATGTCACAAAGGTTGCTCAATAAAGTTGAACATTTGTTGCCCTTGCAAGGTGTGTGTGTGTCTGTCTGTCTTTTCTGTTTAAGCTTCCAGTGCGGACTGCAGAATGAGGAAACTGAGGCAGCAGCTGGCCTGCTCCATTGGCTGTGGGCTTATTTATATTTCCTTTAGGGTGTTGAGGTAAGTTTGTTCTATTTCAAATCGCTGCAATGTTTGTAGCATGAATGGGTGTTGGATTTAGCTGAATGGTTTTTCCACATCTATTGAAGTGATCATGTGACTTTTGTCCTTATTTCTCTTTGTGTGGTAAATTACATGGATTTTTTTCATGTGATGTTGTATCCTTGTAGTGAACCCAACTTGGTGGTGTTGCATAATTTCTTGATGTTTTGAGTTCATGTTGCTAGTATTTTGTATAGAAGTTTTGAGTCTAAGTTCATCAACAACATTGGTCTGTAATTTTTTTGAGATTTCTTCCTTGGGTTTGTTGTTAATGTGGTACTAGCCTCATAGAATGTCTTTGGGAGAATCCTGTCTCTTACTATGACATGCAATATTTTGAATAGTATTAGGATTAGATATTCTATAAAAGTTTTATAAATTTCAGTTGGGAATCCATCCGAACCCAGGATTTTCTTTGATGGGTAGGCACTTCATTGCTTTTGCAATCTCTTTACTTGCTATTGTTAGATCTAAATTTTCTCTATCCTCTTGATTAAATTTAAGAAGGTTGTATGTGTCTAGAAAAGTCAATATCTTTTAGGTTTCCTATTTTGTTGGTGTTTATTTTTTTTCAAAAGAGTTTCTGATGATCCTCTACCCTTTCTGTGATGACACCAACATATTTGTCTCTTATTTTAGCAATTTAGGTTGGTTCTTTCTTTTCGTTAGGTAGGTTACTGGCTTATCTATGATTAGTTTGTCAAGAAAGCAGCTTTTGACTTTGTTATTTTATCGTTTCTTTTTGTTGTCTTCTACTTTATTGACTTCTACTCTGACTTTAATAATTCTCTGTCTTCTCCTGGCTTTGGGTTTAGACTGTCTGCCTTTCAAGGACATTGAAATCTGTCATTGGGTTGTTTATTTTATAATATTCTGTTCTTATGTGACTATTCAGTGCTATGAATTCTCATTTTAATACTGCCATCAAAATGTCCCAGAGAATTCAATATGTTGTGTCACTATTTTCATTTGATTCTAGGTATTTTTTATTCCCTCCCTTATTTCTTAACTGATCCATCCTCATTCAGAACTGTGATATTCAGTTTCCATGTATATATATATAATTTTTTATGTGTCTTCGCATTGTTGATTTCTTATATTTCTTTATTGTCTGAAAAAATGTATGGAATTATGGCACATTTTTAATGTGCTAGTGCTTGCTTTGTGGCACAGGATATTATCTTGGAAACGTAAGAGTTGGCTGCTTCTAGATAATACATGCAAAATAGGAGGTATTGATATCTTTTCTTCTGAACATTAATGATGAGATTTTTAAACCTTTTACTTTCGTAAGTCTAGTCTTATTTTATAATTAACATTTATTAATCTGGTGCTATTAATGTAACATTTTACTTAAGCTTGCCAGATATGATCTTCTCACATGAATATGTTTTTCTTATGAACAAAGCAGAATAAAGCAATATTTGGATTTTTTGGTATATTGTCACCATACATCTTTGTTAGGTACATGTTGGCATTGAGCCCTCTGCAAGTTTCCACTCTGTTCTTTCCCCCTCCCCTCCTGCCCATGCTCAGCACAGTGACTGATTTTGATAAGATTGTGTATGCACAGCATGTCCATTGAGGTGTTTCCCTCTTTCCCCCTTCTATCTTCCTCAGTTAGGTCTCCTTCTTCACTGAACTAAGGTTTCTCTTCTTTTATCTGAAGTCCCTCTTCTGTCTTTATTTCTCCCTAGCTTCTGCATATGAGGGAGAACATCAGACTTTTGACTTTTTGAGATTGATAAAACTTACTTAGCATAATGTTCTCCAGTTACATTTATTTCCCAGCAAATGACATAATTTTGTTCTTCTTAATGGCTGAGTAAAATTCTATTGTGTACATATCTCATAGTTTTGTAATCCATTCATCTGTTGATTGACATCTGACTGGTTTCATAATTTTGCAATTGTGAATTGTACAGCTACAAATATAAATATGCATGCATTACTCTAGTACTTTGGTTTTCATTCTTTTGGGCAGATACTCAGGAGTGATATAGCTAGTTCATATGGTATGTTCATTCCCATTCTTCTGTGGGTCCTCCACACTGTTTTCAAAGATGGTTGCACTAATTTACAATTCTGCCAACAGTGTATCAGTTCCTACTTCTCCACATCCTCAAGAGCATTTGTTATTGTTTGTGGTTTTAATGATTGCCATTTTAATTTGGGTTAGGTGAAATCTCAGGATAGTTTTGATTTGCAGGTATCTGATTGCTGTTGATGTTGAACATTGTTGCATATATTTATTGGCCATTTGTATTTCTTCTTTCATGAAGTGTCTGTTTAGTTCACTTGCCCATTTTTATTGGGTTATTTTTTTTCTTAGCAGTGAGTTTCTTGACTTCTCTGTATATTCTAGATATTAGTCCTCTATGGAAGGAGTGGTGGGCAATTTTTCCCCATTCAACTGGCCCTCTGAGGCTCTTGATACTTTAATTTGCTGCATAGAAGTTCTTCTGTTTAATGTAATATCAAGTATTGGTCTTCCTTTTAATTCCATGTGCCTTGGGTCTTGTTGAGAATGTTTTTACCTGTGCCTATGTGTTGAAGTGTTGGGTCTATGCACTCTGCAAATAGCTGCAAGAACTTTAGTCTGATTTCCAGGTCTTTGGTCAATCTTAAATTGGCTTGAGCAGGGTGAGAAAGTGAGATTTATCTCCAATTTTTGCAGTGGAGATATGCTAGCAATTTTGAAGCACACACAAAATAACCTAGAAGCAGTAAGAGATATTTTACACAGATTAGTGCTTACCACCATGGATAGTGAAAGGCAGGAATTATAGGGATATATCTGTAGGATGAACATCTCATGACTTTTACCTAAAATGATCTCCCTGTTTAAGGTCATTTGACTCATTGCAGTTGCACAGGCATTAGTGACAATTTCTCTAAGTCCTATTTGATCTTGGAGAGCTATGGCCCCCATATTGGTTTTTCTCTTCTCAATTCTTTTATTTCCTGATTGTTTTCCACATCTCACTTATTGAGCATCCAGAAAATCTGTTTCACTCATTGTTTTTAACTTTAAGAAAAACATTAAAGAATGCTTTGATAGGAATTACCTGGAAAACAAGCAATAAAGTTGGCATCTATTCACTGAGGCCTATGCAATAATCCAGTGAGTCAAATTACCTGAAACAGGGAGATCATGAAAGTCCCAGGGACTGGGTATGATGGCCCATGCTTGTAATCCCAGTACCTGAGAAGCCGAGACTGTAGGATCTGAGTTTATGGCCACACATGATTCAGAATGAGTATTATTTGTGGGACTACAAATATTATTAAAAACTATAGCCATCTGGAAATATACTTAATTTATCAACCCATTATGGAATTATACCTATCAAGATATAGATAATGAAATTCTTGACACATATAATAAAAGTAGAAAGGCTTTGCCAGGGCTTCTTTCCTAAACACTAAAGAGGATACTAAAATTAGAAATAAAAACTACTAAGCCTTTGAATTATGCAAAAATGTTCCATATGTATCAAACATTGGCAAACCACAGAGAACGTATCTTCCAGAAAACTGTGACAACTGTAATAAATGTGAGAAAGTCTTTGGTCAATGCTCATCCATTACTATGCATCAGAATATGCACATTGAATAGTCACCTTATAACTATAGCAAATGTAGCAAGAGGTTTAATTGGTCCTCATTGTGTATACAATATAAAAGAACATCATCATTATTTAACTGAAGAAAATTCCAACAGATGCAGGAATAATAAACATAGAAAAGATTCTTGTGAATGAACAAGTGTAGACAGAATACAACACACACTGAAGGAAAACCAGGTAGATGTAAGGAATGTAAGCAATCTTTTAATCTGTGTTCACCATGAGTCAGCATCAGATTTTCTACAATAGAGCATGTAGTAAATTTGTTGGACATTCCTCTGATCATGTTGGCCATATACAATTCTTTATTTGCAGAGAAACAGGGAAAAAATAAAAAGTGTAATTTGGTTCTTTTGCTTATCCCTCAGCTTGTATTGTGCATCAGAGTCCATAGTAGAGAGAAACCCTAGTGTAGTATAACATTTGCTGATCACTGATCCCTTGTCAGGAATAAGAGAATACATATTTAAGAGAAGCACTACAAGTTTAAATAATGAAGTAAACCTTTTACTCATACCTCACATCTCAATCAGGGAATTCATACTGGAGAAGATCCCTGTGAATGCAAATAATGTAGTAAATATTTTCCCTGAATCTCACATCTAATTCTCAATTAGAGAATCTATATTGTATATAAACCCTATAAATATAAACAATTCAGTAAAGCATTTTCTTCTTCCTGGCATCAATTAAGCGTAAGAGAATCCAGAATGGACAGAAACCTTACAGTATAAAGAATATAGTAAATCTCTTGCTTGAATCTTATCTCTCGTATTAAAATTACCCATGAAAAACAGAATTTTGAGCCACTTTTTCTGTAAAAGAAAATTATTCAAACAAAATGATCATTATACTTTAAATATTTAGAACAAAAGAGATAGATAGATAGAGAGAATCCCGATTAGCTAGCATCCTGGGAAAGAATCATATTAATAATTTTTGTGCATTTGTGAGTGGCATTGAGGATTAAACCAAGGCACATTCTACCTCATTCTACCTCCTAGCTATACCTCCAGCCTTATTTTATTTCTTATATGGAAAGAGGTTCTCACTAAGTTGCTGAGGCTGGCTTCAAACCTGAGATCTTCCTGTCTCAGCCTTTCAAGTACTGAGATTACAAATATGCACCATGAAACCCAACATGTTAATTTTCAGTACTGGAGATTGAACCCAGGGGCATTCTACCTCCGAGATACATCACTAGTCCTATTTTGTCATTTTCTTTTAAATCACGGTCTCACTAAGTTGCAGAGTACCTCATGAAGTACCTGAGATGGGCTGTAAACCTGGATCCTCTAGTCTCAGCCTCCCAAGTACTGGGATTACAAGTGTGCACCACCATGCCCAGCTTCTCCCTTTCTCCCTCTCTTTTTATTGAAAAAAAATCTCAGTGATTTGAGATTAACTCATGTAAAGATGAAGTTTCCCAACCACATTGTGCCAAGACTGTCGGTTGACCCTGAGCATAGAGTAGGAATTCTGTGTGGGAAAGGAATTCAGAAGACATGGTTTTTGTGGGAGTACCAATAGTGTTAAAAACTATAGTCACCTTGAGGATACACCCTTTAAAAACCAATTTTGGAATCAAATAATCAGGATTAGATAATGATAAAAGTCCTGAGATATAAGGAAACTAGATAAGCCTTTTCCAAGCGTTCTTTCTTAAGCAATAATGATTACTAAAATAAGACATAAAAATTACAAAGGTGTCGAATTATGGGAAAATATTATGTATGTATCAAACACTGGCAAACATCAGAGAACTCATTCTCCAGAGAAGAGTGGCAACTGGGATAAATGTGGTAAAGTCTTTGGTCAATGCTCAACACTTACTGTGCACTAGAAGATACACCTTTAAGAGACAAATTACAACTATATCAAAAGATTTAATTGGTCCTTACCACATATACAATGTAAAAGAAATAATGCTAGAGAAAATTGCAACAGGTCAGGAGTAATAATAATAGGAAAGCTTCTGGTGAGGGAACAAACCTCTGCAGACATAATATAAAATACATTCAAGGAAATCCATGCAGATGCATGGAATGAAAGCATAATTTTATTCTGTGTTTACCATAAGTCAACATCAGATATTCTACAATGAAGAATGCAGAAAATCTGTAAGACATTCCTCTGTTCATATAGGCCATATGTGATTTTGTATTCAGAGGAACAATTTAAGCACAAAAAGTGTAGTTCATCTTTTGCTTATCCCTTAGCTCTTGATGTGCAGTAGAGAACCCATACTAGAGAGATACCCCACAGATGTAAAGAATGCAGTAAATATTTTTCTTCTTCCTCAAATTTAAATAATAAGTTTTATGAGAAAACTCATACTGGAGTTTTCTAATATGTAAAGAATGTGAAATGTTATTTGTTGGTCCTTAGATTTTTGCTGTGCATTAGAAAATATACACTGGAGAGAAACCATCCAAATGTATATAATGTTCTAAACAATGATTGATATGTCATAAATGTCTATGCAACCCTGTTGTACTCAAGAAAAGTATAAAAAATCTGTGCTAAAAAAATAAAAATTAGCCGGGCGTGGTGGCGCACGCTTGTAATCCCAGCATTCGGGAGGCTGAGACCGGAGGATCCGGGTTCGCGGCCAGCCTCAGCTACCTAGTGAGGCACTCCGCAACTTAGTGAGACCCGGTTTCAAAATAAAGAATAAAAAAAATAGGGCTGGGGGTGTAGCTCGGAGGTAGAATGCCCCTGAGTTCAATCCCCAGTACTGCAAAAAAAAAAAGAAAAAAGAAAAAAAATAAATAAATAAAAAAAAAAATAAATAAAAATAAAAATTAAATAAAACTTTGGTTCATACTTTATATCTTGTTGCCCATAAGAGAATCCAAACTGTAGACAAACCCTAAAAGTGTTCACAGTGTAGTATATCATTTGCTGTCCCTCGGCTCTTGTCAGGACTAAGAGAAACCATACTGGGGAGAAACCCTACAAATGTAACAAATGTAAAAATGTTGTAAACCTTTTACTCATACCTCACATCTCCATCAGAGAATCCATACTGGTGAACACCTTTATACATGTAGTAAATGTTTTTCTTGAACCTCACATCTTCTTGTCATTCAGAGAATCCACACTGGATATAAACCCTACACATGCAAAGAATACAGTAAATCTTTTTCTTCTTCCTCAAATTTAATTAAGCATAAGAGAATCAACACTGGAGAGAAACCCCACAAATGTAATGAATGTAGTAAATTTTTTCCTTGAAACTCTCTTCTTCTGCATCAGAGAATCAACACTGGAGAGAAATTGCACAAATGTACAGAAGGTAGAAATACTTCTGTTTGTTCCTCTGCTCTATTTTTTCATTCATGAGATAATCCATACTGAATAAAAACTCAATATATGCAAAGAATGCAATACATTTTTGCACATTATCTCTTGTTGAGCATCATAGAACACTTACTTGAGACAAATGTGAAAAATGTAGCACAACATTTATATATTATGCATATTTGTACAACAGTAGATAAATCATATTGAAATCCCTGTACATGGAAGGAATGTGGAAAGACTTTATCCAAATATACATCTTTATTTCATAATAAATGTCACAGGAAAAATGTACTTCTATAAACAAAAAATGCAGAGATTTTTTTTTTTTTTTTTTTGGTACTGGGGATTGAACTCAGACGCATTCTACCTCCGAGCTATACCCTCAGCCCTATTTTTTATTCTTTATTTTGAAACCGAGTCTCACTCAGTTGCGGAGTGCCTCACTAAGTAGCTGAGGCTGGCCGAGAACCTGGATCCTCCGGTCTCAGCCTCCCGAATGCTGGGATTACAAGCATGCGCCACCACGCCCGGCATGCAGAGATTTTTGAAGCATGAAAAGTAAGAACATCAGAGAATTCATGCTGGAATCAACTAAGGCACTAACAATTTCAGACCTTACATGAATCCAGTGTTATATGAAGACTCCAATCTTACTACAATTATAAGACATATTTCTGCTTGAGGAGAACAAAAGTATTGATGTTTGAGCTGCTATAATAATGTTCAACAGGTACTTTTTCATATTGACAATATTTGAGATTTTTGAAGAGTAAATATTAGAGATTAATTTCACACTCAAATCCTTTTACATCTCATTTTCTAACAATTAGATGAAAACTTGCTACCAATTGCTGCTGTACCAGAGGTTGCAGAATACATTCCCTAGTGGAATGGCATTGTTAACTCATTTTTTATGATAGATAATTGGCAAATGTAAAGGGCATCAGGAAATTTTAAAGATAGAAGGATAGATGGACTTTGTATCTGGACTGTAATAGGCAGGCCAGTCAGTCTATGATGTAAGTCCTGGACATTGTGGTTCTGTATTCAGTTAAGAAAAGAAGTTATCAAGCAGAGCATGGTGGGCCACGCTTATAACCCCAGTACTTTGGAGGCTGAGACCAGAGTATTTTGGTTCACAGTCAGCCTCAGCTATTTAGTGAGGTCCTCCCCAACTTATTGAGACCCTGTTTCAAAATAAAGAATAAAAAATAGTACTGGAGGTATAGCTCAGAGATACAATACCCTGGGATTCATCCCCCCTACCAGAAAAAAATAACATCAATATTTGTAAGTAGCCATTTACTAAGTGCTATATAAGGAGAGAAAATGGTTTTGCATTACTGAGGAATAAGCATAGAGGAATTCCAAAACTTTTAGTGGTTGTTGGTGTTGCAGTGTGTGAGGAGGTGTGTGTATTTTGTTTTGTTTTTTGAGACCAGATTTTCCTAAGATATGGAGACGGGACTTTACGTTAAATTCCTCCTGTCTAACCTTTCCTTATTGCCAGAACTATAAGTAGACATTACCAAGTCTAAAGCTAAATTTTAAAATAAGAACATATAAAGGAGCAGGCATGTTAACACACACCTATGATTCCTTTACTTGGAAGGCTGAGACACAAGGATTACAGGTTTAAGACCAGCCTCAGTAACTAAGTGAGGTCTCCTGCAAATAAGTGAGAATCTGTCTCAAAATAAAAATTAGGACACTGTTTCAAAATGGCAGATATGAGAAATGCAAATCCCCGGAGCTCTGTAAGAATACAAATATAAATAAATTCCCCCTAGTTTTTCTAAGGTAAGAGAGCCAAGAGAGGAACAAATAACAATTATGGAACTATTGAAGAGCACTAGATAACAGCCTCTGATTCTTACAAAGAACTCCTTTCTAAGAATACGGAGAGTAGCCAGCGGTCAAGGGACAAGCCCTGTCGATATCAGTTTCAGATCCCCCAGCTGATACAGATCTTTCCCCCAATTGAAAATTTTGAAACATTGGCCATTGCAATCACAGCCTTCACAAGTGTGCCTCCCCACTCTCCACCCCAGTAAAATTAGAGTTAATGGGGCACAGAAAATGCTGCCTGGGCTTGCAGAAACAGCCCATTCCCCTCTCCCTTCATTGACCTGGGCCTATGGAATCAGCAAGCACTGTGGCACCTTGTCAATCCAGAAAGAGTGCTCTGGTTGCTGAGAGCAGCTTAGTAGAAAAAACTTTAGAACCCACTCACCCGCCAAGCCAATACAGCTTAACTCCTGCTATATTCAATCATATGTTTTCAACAGATATTTCCATTGAAAACACCATCATGGCCAGACCTGGTTGCTCATGCCTGTAATTCCAGTATATGTGAGGCTGAGACAAGAGGATTGCAGGTTCAAGGCCAGCTTCAGCAACTTAGTGAAGCCCTCCACAACTTAGTTAAACCTTGTTTCAAAATAAAATATAAAATAGGGCTGGAGTTATAGCTCAGAGATAGAATACCTCTGGGTTCAAACCCCAGTGCCAAAAATCAAAACAAACAAAAAAAAACCACCATCATGGATTCAATATAAAAGTAAGCTGAGTCAGGAGGATCAAATATTTGAGGCCATCCTCAGTAACTAAGCAAGAACCTGTTTCAAAATTAAATACTCCTGGGGGTCTATCTCATTGGTACAATGCCCCTAGGGTCAGTCCTCAGTACAAAATAACAATTTCGTGATGAAGTACCAGGGCACCGAATGATTCATATGCATATAGAAGCCTAAGAGGAAATATTGCTGTGTTATCTCAACCTAGGTCTGAGCATCAGGATTTGATGATCTCTGTTAGTAATACCTTCCATCTGAACCTTCTCCCCAGATTCTGCCTCTTCATCTGAGTATTAGCTCCCATATTTATTTAATTAGCTATCAAGATAAATCTAAGGTGAGACTAGGTTAAACCATAAAAATTTGTTATTTTCTGGACAGTCATGTTTAGACTTCACCCAAAGGGGGATGACATAGGAGCAGCTCAAAGCAGCCTATGGTCCCACCACTTTAGCATAAATTCTTGCCTTTGCATGCAGTGGAGGGCACCAAAAGCAGGAGAGGAGAAACTCAAATTTTGATCTTCATATAGGACCTCATTTTCCCTGAAACTCTTCTGTGAAAGAAGAAAGTGAAATGAGAGGAAAAAAAGTTTTTTATCCTAGCAAAGGGATTGTAATCAGTGGTGACCTTTCACTTAGCCACATGAGCAGACCTCTATACTTTTTTTATTTTCATTTCTTAAAAATGTTGCATATGTTTTATACTGTATGCTAAATATTACTAGATATTCCTTTTGGAGTATAATTATATTTTGTTAATGTAGTATTTAAATATTTAAATAATTTCAATACTATATTGTAATTATATAGTACAATTAGTTTCATAGTGATAGAAAAACACGTGCTGACAGTATTTGTTTTGTGTTTATTTTTGATTCCTTCCCCATGCCCTCCCCCTCATGACAGATAATATTTACAGTGATATAACCAAATTCAAATATGAAGTATTTGAATTGTTCCCATCACATGATCTCTTTTTTTCTCCACAAATGCCTCTCCAAGTCGACTTCACTATTCTAATAGTATGTCTCCTCATTTATCTGAATTCCTCTTTATTTCTTTATAATAAACTTCACAGACATTCTGATTCCATAGAGAAAAAATGATATGTGAATTCTGCACTGTAAGTGAAATAACAAGTCCATATAAAAGCCCCTTCTTACAATTGAAGGAACTTAGAAAAGAATCTTAATTTTTAATGAAACTTTTTTTGGTACTGGAAATTAAATCTGAGGGCATTCTACCTCTAAGCCAGGTACTCTCTGAGACTATATATATATATAATAATATATAATATACTTATATATATGTGCATATAAACATATATATTATATATATACACTTTTATTGATGCATTGTAGTCTTATAAAGTAAATCATAGTGATTGTGACATACATGCACACAACACTTGGGTAAGCAGGGTCTCACTAAATTGACCAGATTGCCCTTATGCATGATATCTTTGGGCTTTAGCCCCCTTAGAAACTGGATGACAGGTGTCTACAATGTCCCCCAGCAGCCATGTTGCTTTTTCACCTTCTGCCTGCAGGGGTGGTGGGAGCAGGTGAAGGGAGTTCGATGATGCTTTAAAGGCAGACTCTAAAGATGAAAGACTGATTTTTCAGGATAATTCTGCCTGTAAAGGAAATGCAGAGAAGGAGGAGGAAGAGGAGAAGATGTCTGCTTCTGAGGTGAGTAAATGCAGGAACAGGGCTTGTACCTAAGATTTCTCCTAGCATTATTGTTTATAGAGTTTGAAAACCTTTACTTCTGTACTTCAGATGTTCTTCCATAATGATTCTGTTTCCAGTAACTTCTGTTTTTCTTCTAAGGCCTCTCTAGGTGAACTTTAAACATGCTTCTTCACTGTCTAGCAGATCCTGTTCTCCTCCTATGCTTCCTATCCTCTTCAGCTTTGTTTCTTCAGGAAAACTCCTAAACATGAATGTTTTCTATGTGTGTGAGTGTGCATGTGAGTGTGTGGGGGGCATTGAATTCAGGGGCATCCTACTTCTGAACTACACCCCAAAATATATTTTATTTTTTTAAATTTTGAAACAGGATCTCACTGGGTTGCTGAGAGTCTCACTTACTGTTTAGTCTTGTCTTGAACATTTGATTCTTCTCTCTCAGCTTCCTAATTCTTGGAATTAAGTACAGTCACACACAATTCTAAACATGAATTCTTGAATTGTTCATTTTCAGTTCCTGTGATAAATGGACTCAGGATGACATATATCTGTGTAGAGAGGAAAATGTATCTTCCATGTGGGTGCTCTATAGGCTCTTTCTAGAAAGGCTTTAAAAAATTTACATTGAAGCCAAGCATGGTGGCACCTGCCTGTTTTTCTGGTATTGGGGAGGCTGAAACAGAATTGCAGGTTTGCAGCCAGCATTAACAACATAATGAGACCCTCTTCAATTTAGTGAGACACTTTTTCAAACTGAAAACGTCAAATTGGGCTAGGGGCATATCTCAGAGATATAACACCCCTGCGTTTCATCATAGGACCAAAATAATTCATGATGAAAAAACATTGCAATCATTGACAGAAATCTTTGAAATTCATGAAAATGAAGATATAGAAGAAGGTTGCTCCCTCAAACCCTAGAAAAGACCTAAATATTTAAATGCACTGAAGATTGCAAAACTTAGTAGAAAAATGTGTAAAACTGTGCATAAATCACATTTCCATGAATGTGTTTAGATTATAATTTACTTTCTTAAATTCTGTTTTTCCACCTAAAATCACAGCAATGATATTGTGTCTGGGTTCATCGATACCTGTTATCAACTTGCCTAATGATACTTTATACTTAATTCACTTGGTTAATCAGTTCCTTCAAAATTTGACCACTGTCAACATTATTATATTTGTCTCATGGTTTGTGTGTTGTAGTAGGGAGATTTACTGAGTGATGTGCATAAAACATCACATTTTGTAAAAAAATTCATATTTCTTTCTATTTTCTTCTCACTTTAACCTTCCTCTGAGGAAGGAAATCTCTCACCTGTGCTATCTGGAGATACTGGCTTATGGAAGTGAGATTGTGTAACAGGCCTGTGTTCTAGAGGTCTCCACTCCATTGCACACTCAGGTTCCAGTCTTGCTATTCTTCACTACTTCACTGTATTTTCAAACAATGCTAATAAGAAACATATAACTACTGTATTATTTTATAACTTAAAGTTCTCCTATGTAA
>PVLC010031478.1:0-18767 GCA_004027655.1 Graphiurus murinus
GGTGGATGGATGCAAAAATTGGGAAGAAAGGAACTATTTTTTTTTCTTAAAATAGGAACTTTATGGGAGATATGGAAAGAGGGAGCCTGAACAAACACATCAGAAAGTTATTTGGTGTCAATATTATTTGGCTTTTCTTGATTATCCTATGAGCAGTAGTAAAATAATTTTAATAAAAGTTTTAGAATTCTTCAATGAGTATTTTCACATTTCAGCCTGTTTACTCTTACCATCCTTGCAAATTACATACTGAAAATACTCACAAAATCTAGCATCAAAAATAAATAAATAAATAAAGCAAGCAAGCTCTGGCACAAAACAGGGCTAGCCTTTGGGGTTTAAAACTCCTAGGCTACTGACTTCTATTTCTTTTCTACTTCTGTTAGGTACTCAGTGGAAAGCTGGTACTTGGAAAGGCTAACTCCAGTCGAAGTATAATTTAACCTATGAGATAATGTGATTAACATCAGGTGGAAAGTTTGAACAAGTCGCCAGTGACCGCGCTGTTAATGGAGTGTTTATAGCATGGGTGGGAATATGCTTGTCTTACTTCATAATTTGATTTCCATATTGGATTTCTACTTCTAAAAAGTAGTGTGACCTTTTAAAAGGTTCCCTTTTAGCTTTTAGGAATTGCTTTAAACTTTGTCTCTTTGCAGGATAACAGACTTAATAACATATTCCCAAACTGATTGCCATACTAGCAAAACTTCTGAATCACTCTACTCCATTTCAAGTCACTGGGACAAGAGGATAGATCATTCAGGCTCTTCCATGTTGATTTTTGTCAGGTGTACATTATGCAGAGTCTCTAACTTGTTAGAACTGGTCTACAGAACATTGTGGGGTTTGCCCCTCATAGTGAATCAGGCCAACGAGTGAATGTAAGACATGCAAAATAAACACAGAGCTTTTCCTTTCTAGATATTAAAAATCATTGTAGGTAAATAAATACAGTAGGCACATAGATATTTGAAATATTTCATTTCACCAGCCATGCCTTTTGCATTCCATAAGTTTTTTTTAAATATACTTTTATTGGTGCCTTGTAGCCTCACATCAAAATGTAGTTCAGTGATGGTGGCATACATGCACACAGCACTTGGTGAGCATTCCCCTGGCTCCCTCCCAACTCCCAGCTTCCCCAAACATGAAACTGAGATTAGCACTGGTATTCTCACATATAGTCATAGTGTCCATAGAAGTGTTTCCTTCGTTAATTCTGTCTCTCCCAACCCTCCCCTAGACCCTCTCCCTCGCTCCACTAGGGTTTCTCCTCGATTATCTAAAGTTCTTGTATTCCAATTCCTCCCTAGCTTCTGCATATGAGAGAAAACATATGAGCCTTCCCTTTCTGTGACTGGCTAATCTCACTTAATGTTCTCCAGGTCCATCCATTTTCCTGCAAATTGACATAATTTTTTTTCTTCTTTATTGCTGAGTTGAATTCCATTGTGTGTATATGCCATAATTTTGTAATCCATTCATCTGTTGATAGATACCTAGGTTGGTTCCATGATTTGGCTGTTGTGAATTGTGCAGCTATAAACATGGATATGTATATGTGTCACTATAATAGTCTGCTTTCAGTTCCTTTGGAAAGATGTCCAGGAGTGGTATGCATTCCATAAGTTGTTTTTTTTTTGTTTTTTGTTTTTTTTTTTTTCGGTACTGGGGATTGAACCCAGGGGCATTCTACCTTCGAGCTACACCCCCAGCCCTATTTTTTATTCTTTATTTTGAAACCGAGTCTCACTAAGTTGCGGAGTGCCTCACTAGGTAGCTGAGGCTGGCGGTGAACCCGGATCCTCCGGTCTCAGCCTCCCAAATGCTGGGATTACAAGCATGCGCCACCACGCCCGGCTGCATTCCATAAGTTTTAATAGTCAGTGGCAACTATGTTTTTTCTTAGAGTTCTTCATGCCATTTCATAGTCCCACCTTTTTCTATTTATGAAACCAGACACCTTGTGTGGTAATGCCAGTCCTCCATCAACCCTGGTCCCTTTAACTCTTGCTCCCAAAGAAACTCCCTGCTAAAACTTGTTGATTTTATTTCTGTAATCCCTAAATCAGCTGCTTTTCCTCTTCACGTCACCCTGGCTGTCTCACCTGCTCTGGAGACCCTACTTTCCTCTGCAGTCATCTCTACATGATTGTCAGGTTTATTTTTTCTAAAGTGCAGCTGTTATTTTTACAAACTGGCCAGGACCTTTTGGAGATTTCCCCCTATGAATACAAACTCTTGTTTAATGCTGGCCCCTCAAGTCTGCACCTGAGACACTCCAGTGGGCACCAGCCACACCAGACTGTGCTTGTGCTCACCTAGGCTCTGCCCCGTCTCACTCCATTCTCTTCCTTATGCACGGAGGGCTCACATGTCTCAGTCACTACCCAATTGTAACTTCTTACCTAAAATACCACATTCCTTGAGAACTTTTTCCCAGTCTTACATAGACACCACACAGATGCAAGTCTTCCTTCTTCCTCCCTCTTTGGAATCTCTGTCACAGTTTGTGCCTGGGAGACATAGTCTGGCTCTTGACTTCTCATTATTAAAGGCTCTTTGGGGACTGTCCTAGATAGAATTGATCATATTAGCATCTTATCACAGACTTGAATAGTTGAAGGGTTCAAGTAATTCTGACCCAACTGAAATTGACTCATCTTTAAATGACAGACATTTTTAGTGGGTTTCTAAAGATGCCTGAGAACCTCCTAGAAAACAAGTCTGGCCTCTTACTCCCTTGAAACCAGTAGATGCAGGTATATACCTGACATTGACAGTGAGGGGTCCCTGGAGCTTCTTGTAGTGGACACATTAGGATTGCTGTATAAGGAGCAGCTGGAATGAGAGGTGAAGGCTGTCACATGATTACGGACCCAAAAGACATTCTAGATGGTACCAACCTGCACAGAGTTCTGGGTTGCAGGCAACAGAGAAGATCATTTAAATGGTTTGTGGAATAGAGAAGTATTTAGGAGTTAAGTTTAGAAATCTAGTTTGGGAAACTGCTGGTGGGAAAACCATTTAGGAAGTTATTGAAGTAGACCAGATCCAAGATAATGAAGACCTGAACAAGACTAGTGAGGAGGTCTGATGAGCTAGAAGTTGGTATCTGGATATGAGGAATGAGGAAATGGGAGGGAAAGAAAATCTGAGAATTTTCTAATTTTTTTTCTTAGTGGGCTCCTAGGGATTGAACCCAGAGGCATTCTGTCTCCAAGTTACATCCCTAGCCATTTTTAAAAAAATTTGAAACAGAGTCTCATTAAGTTGCTGAGAGTCTTCCCAAGTTGCTAAGATTGGTCTTGAACCTGCAATCCTCCTGTCTCAGCCTCAAGTACTGGGATTACAAGTGTGCACTACCACACCTGGCTTTTTTGTCCAGTTTTAAGGAAACAGATTTTCCTTCTTTCCTTTTCTCCTTCCCTCTCTCCCTTCCTTTCAGACATAGACAAGTGTGCTTATGACTTTATTTATAGTATTTTCTTTGCTGCTAAAACACTTTTCCCCTTTATAATAAATACTGTCGACAAAATAAAATCTTTTGAGTTCGCGGCCAGCCTCAGCTACCTATCGAGGCACTCTGCAACTTAGTGAGACCCTGTTTCAAAATAAAGAATAAAAAAAATATAGGGCTGGGGGTATAGCTTGGAGGTAGAATGCCCCTGAGTTCAATCCCTAGTACCGCAATAAAATAAAATAAAATAAAATCTTTCAAGTTCTTCCTAATAATAGAGCAAGAAAGTAAAGATTTGGATTTCTTTTTAAAATCCTGTGATCTTTCAGGATACTTGGAGCCTTCTAGTAGACGTTTTCATCATTTCAACTGGCAAGAATGCTCTTGTCTTTTTAATTATTGGGCCTACCTGGTGTGTCAGAGTTAGGAGGACCATTGAAATGTGTATTTAGAGTAAAGGATATAGTGATAGAGAAAAAATAGTGTATAAAAGTCTCAGGCTCTAAAAGATGAATAACAAGATGACTTGATAATTTTACCTATATTTGGCAATTATGTATTTCCTGCATCTAGTAGAAAAAAATCAAAATGTCAAAATCTAGGATAGTGATTAATCACATGAAATATAACGCTTGTATATTTTCAATGTGATGAGAAATAAATTCCTCTGTGAATGAGAATATGTGCGTGTAGGTCAACTGGTTAAGATAAAAATATCTGTTATGGAACTTGGCATAATTCACTATTACTTCCTTACTTCAGAAAAAGAATGATTGTTTTCTTAGGAGCATTCTACCTCTCAGCTATACCCCCAGCCCTATTTTTATTTTTTAATTTTGAAACAGGGTCTCACTAAGTTGCAGAGAGTCTCACAAGTTGCTGAGGCCAGCCACAAACCTGTGATCCTCCTACCTTAGCCTCCCAATATTGGGATTACAGGGGTGCACCACCACTCAGCTACAGTGGTTTTCATCCGGGTTTAAGTTTTGCTCCCACTTCCCAAGCCCAAGGACATCTGCAGTGTCTGGAGACATTTTTGATGGTCACAGCTGGAGGAAGGGCAGCCCCTAGAGTCTTGTGGGTAGGAGCCACAGATGCTGCTGGACATGCCGAGGTACACAGGGTAGCTGCCACAACAAAGAATTGTCCAGCCCCCAGTGCCAGTGGTGCTGGGGTAGGAAAACCCAGGTTACTATTATTAAAATCTCTTATTATTGTAATCAGTCTAATAATCTGCTACACTATAAAAAATTCTTACTTTTTGGATGGAAGCTACTAGACAGACATTTTCTAGGAAATTAGTGTCAGAGTTGATTTTTAAAATATAACCAGTTCTTGCCCGGATCAGAAAAAAATATTCTGGAGATTGTGAATGCTCATTACTTTCTACAAACACTGTGCAAGACTAACAGCCACTATGTGTGTCATAGCAGAAGAATTCAGGGGGCAGCAATGGAGTAATCCTTTTAATTGCAAAACTTTGTTTATCTTCCAAAACTGCCATGACGTTTTTCTTCTTCCTTTATTTGAAAATAGAGTGTATCTGTAAATGCCTAGAATAAACATATTTTCAAAGAATTAAAACAGAGCAACCCAGGTCTACCTGCTACCAATTGCAGTTTTCCATCCATGTGAGCTACAGTTCTGTTCTTCATATGCTATACCATGAAGAATTTCACATATGTTGTATGGGGTCAAGTTCTGGGTCCTCCTTTCTGTGCCCCCTCCCTTCCTCGGCCAAAGTGCATCAGCATTTCTCTTCTATAGCTAACTCTTTGTCCCTGCCCAGCATTTTAACAGCAGCATTATTTTGTTTTGTTTTTAAATTTGGGTGACTGCATAGACAGCCTAATCTAGGAAGGAGGGGCAGTGACATTGAAGCTGAAGGTCTGTGGATGTATTCAGATACTGATTAAGTGACTGAATGTATTATAGATGCTGGGCAGTGGGCACAGAGGGTAGAGAATGTTTGGCAGAAGTAATAGTTAAGACCACACTAGTGAGCACTCAGAAACACCTACAGTGCATACACCACCATGATCTCATTTAAAACAGACACCATCCATTCTAGATAAGGAAACCAAGGCTTGAGGTCCTCCAGTCAATAGGTGGTGAAATGGAGAGTCAAACCCAGAGCCACCGGGTTGCAGAGCCTCAGCACTCAACCTGCAGCCCGTCACAGTGGCCAGATCTCGGAGTCCTGGTGAGCCTTCTGAGCTTGGCTGAACCCTGTAAGCAGTGAGCTTATTCTCATGATGTTGTAATTGTACTGCAGAGATAGCCCTTTAGCAGCAGGTTGTATGGCCTTGTGTGGGGAGCAAATTGCATGAGTCAAGTGGAAGAACAAAGAATGCATTCCATTGTTCCTTGAGCCCCAGGAGTCTGCAGAGACTGGAGTCTCTAGTGGACAGGCTAGGTGAATCATGAAGAGAGGGTGATATGATCTCAGAGATGAGAATGCATTCGGATTGAGGCTGTAATTGTTCTTTTCCCACCTCTGTCTTACCTTTAACCCTCTTGTCAGGCAGTGTTCATAGGTGTTGCTGTTAATGAATGCTCTTCCACTGGGAAAAGCTAACAGATGCCAGGACTTTGTGTTCCTCCTCTTCCCCATTGCAATTCTAGGCACAAAGGTCTTTTCTGTGCTCCCAAGGTGTAAACAGGCTTGAGAAAAAGCAGTCCTTAACCCAAGCTGGCTCCTGCCGCCTGAGCACCTCGGAGCCTGTGCTCCTCAGCGTCTAGTGTGACTCCTGGGTCAGTGCCACCCTGCCCAGCAGCCACATGAAAAGATGTCTAGGGTGACTGGACAGCAGCAGCACTAGAGGACAGTGTCCTTTAAATGGCAATGAACTTGATGGCTACCACATGGGAACGTGCCAGCAGGAGAATATAAAAGGGAGGATAATTTGTTAATGTTCCTGCAACTGATAAAATGCATCACCTGATTTTTCTTCTGTTGCCTCAGAGCAGATTCCTCGTTTGCTGCACGGGCGTGCATAAGCTCTCGGGGAGCAGGGTGGAATTGAAGTGAGTTGTAAGTGCCAGGAATTCTGCAGACCACCCTTTCTTCCTCCCTCCCTCTGTCCCTCCCTCCCTCCCTCCACACCTTACCAGGCTCTGTTTGCCACTATTCTATTCTCTACCTCTTTGAGATAAACTTTTTAGCTTCTACATATAAGTGAAAATATGTAGTATTTGTCTTTCTGTGCTTGACTTATTTCACTTAATATAATATTCTATGGTTCAATCCATGTTGCTACAGTATGAAAAAGAACTGCATTCCTTTTTATGGCTGAATGATATTCCACTGTGTATATGTGTGTGTGCGCATGTGTGCGTGCATGCGTGTGTGTGTGTGTGTGTGTGTGTGTGTGTGTGCATGCACATTTTCTTTATCTATTTGCCTATTAATGGGCAGCTAGGTAGATTCAGAATCTTGGCTATTGTGCTCCAATAAATATATTACTGCCTATGTTTACTCAACATACTGATTTAAATTGCTTCAGATATATACCCAGTAGTGGGATTGAACATTCCTGTGTCAGTTCCAGTTTACATTCCCACCAACAGTGTATGAGAGTTTACTTTTCTATACATCCTTGCCAGTGTTGCTATTATTTTGTAGTGAATATAGTAAGACAAAAAAAGTAAATTACTTTAAATGATAGGAAAGAGAAAAAATATTATTTGCAAACTGCATGATTGTTTCATTAAAAAATCCAAATAAACCAGGTGAGCAACAGATTATAATTGATACTTGAATTTAGTGACCAGATATAAGGCTATCTAAGTCAATAATTTTCTAATATACTAGAAATACTCAAGTTGAAAACATAATTTTTAGAAAGTAATATACATAGAAGCTAAGCAGGGTCGGGCCTGGTTAGTACTTGGATGGGAGAAAGTAATACAGAACAGCATACAGAACACATTCTTGTTTGCTTTGCAGAGCCCTTGGCTTGAGCTAAGTGGAGACAATTAAAGTTTGAGAGGTCAACAAACTGATTATTCAGTAAGACAAGTGAAATGGTGGTATGTGAAATATGCTAAGTTATGTGTAGATTTGCCTACATATTTAAGTGTTCCTCACACCTTTACATGGAAGATGTGACCAGTTTGACCCTCGAAATCTATTTTGAGATACATTTTAATTCAACCCAATATTTTCCTGAACACAGTGAGGCATAATGAGACAGTTTTCATAAGATCATTGTCTAGAATTTTTTCAATTTCACCTAAGTCCATGAAGACCACCTTTTAGAAATTAAAAACTTAAGGCTCCTGGTCATCCATGTATGATGGCATCATAGCAATTGTACCAGTGAAGATTTGAGAAGAGTAAGTAATACTGAAGCCTTTTTTTTAAGACCCCTGCTCCAATCCTATTCTAGCTTTGGAATGGCCATATGAAGTCTGTATTGAATCACAAATTATTTGAATACTTTCAATACATAATAGATGTACTTTGGACTGAAGAGCCAGGCATGTGCCACTGTCTTCTATAATCTATTCAATAATGAAATCAATTCCAAATTGTTCCCTCTAACTTTCAATCATTGCCTTTAAGGAAGTGATTTCCAGTTTGGCTGCATGTGGGCTGGGCAGAATAGCTAGTATCACAATGTTGTATCCATGCGAAACCTAATTCAAGGAATAGATCACTCTGTCTGGCAGCTTATGAATGGATTGGATTTCTCAAGTGATTCTTGACACAGTCTAATTGTTCTGAATGCATAAGATGTGGAGGTACCCCAAACTCAAACAAACCTGAGATAAAACCCCACGTGGCTTGGGATTTGTAGTCCCAGCAGTATCTAGAATTGCTCATTTGGTTGTTCCGGGTGGCTGTGCTGGGGAATTTACATTCCCAGCTCTGTGACCTCAAAAAGTGCCGTTATCCTCTCTAAATAGTTATAATAATATCCAGGCTGCCAAGTATTAGAATATTAAATACATTGATGATGGAAGCTTTGTAAACTGAAAAACTATCTTTTTGCAAAGCATTACTTTCAGTAGGTCTAAATTTTCATGGTCCTACATACATTTCGCATCTTCTTTTGGAATGAGTCTTTTCTGCTTAAAACAAATGGTATCTGATCTCTAAGCCATTCTAAATGCCCTCACCTTGAATCCCCCGGTGGAAAGAACATTTTCTTCTTATGAATCACATAGCACTTTGTTGGAACTATGTGTAGCAGTTCAACATATGAAACATCTTGTAGATTTATCTGTAAGCTCTGTGTAAGCTCTTGTAAACTCATGAATATAATATTTCATTTACTTTTGCATTCTCCAAAGTACCTTGCAGTGTGCCAGGCATATATAGTCGGTACTTGAGTTGTTGAACAATTGAATACTTCAACACGTATTAAATTACTACATGCCTTACCATGTAGACTATTCTTAAAGGCACATATTATACAGAACAGTTTTTATTTTTATCATCATTCAGAGAATTTTACTTTTACCTTTCATACTGTATGGGTCTTTTTGTTGTTTATTTATTGTTGAACCTAGCAGTAGCATTCTATCTCCAAGCTATGCTCTTAGCCCTTTTTTATTTTGAAGCAGAGTCTTGCTAAGTTGCTGAGGCTGGCCTCAAATCTGCAATCCTGTCTTAGCCTCCCGAGTACTAGGATTATAGGTATGTGCCACCATCCTGGCTTCTGTACTTCTTTCTTTAATATTAATATGTATGAGGTGCTATTTAAAGCAAATGCAAATTTTTGTTGTTTTGTTGGAGCTGTGTTTCTGTTTGTTTTATATTTTTATACTTTTATTGGTACATTGTAATTCTACATCATAGTGAAGTTCAGAGTGGTATATGCACACAGTACTTGGTATAGTTCCCTCTTTATCCCACCTGCTCTCTGTAAGCTATATTGTTTTGCTTGAATCTAAGAAAGGGTCTAGCACAAGCTTTTGTATACTTGGCTACTCATTTTGGCTTAAGGTAGAAATAGAATATTATCATATGGGCACATATCAACGAAGATAAGATCACTTGTAAGGAGGATGAGAAGTAAAGTCACTGGTCCAAGAACATATAAACTTTTATCAAGAAAACCAACTGCAGCCAGGTATGGTGTCGCACGCTTTTAATCCCAGTACTTAGGAGGCTGAGACCAAGGATCTGTGTTCGAGGCCAGCTTCAGCTACTTAGGCCCTCCGCAACTTAGTGAGACCCTGTTTCAAAATAAAGAATAAAAAATAGAACGAGGGGTGTAGCTCAGAGGTAGAATGCCCCTGGATTCAATCCTAGTACCACAAACAAACAAGCAAACAAAAAACACAAATTAAAGGAAGTACTCTAAATTACTGTACAGAGTAAGGAGTGGAGTGGCCGTAATGACTGAACACAATGTAAAAAGTTGGCTACCTGCCCAGAGAAGGAATTTATGACTGTGTGACCCTCACAGAGTGTCACCTTTCTAACATCTCCTTGAATGTCGCTCACATCTTTGGAGACCATGTGTGAAACATTTGATAGGAATTACACACTGTGAGCCCGAGGTTCACGGTCCTTGTTGGAAGCTGAAGCACTTCACATCTGAGAACTCAAATAAGCCACAGCTCTGTTGTTTATGAAAGCTGCTGAAATCATGCACCACGTTTTAAGCATTCAATCCGTGTACTGGCAAAATGAAATCTGTAGGTACTTTGTCTATCAATACTGAACACTGTGCTGTTCACATGGTTTTCTTAGGTGGAAAACATTGTGTTCAATTTCCCAGAAATTCTTATCTGTAGTTTTGTAAGGCCTTGAACACTGATTTACAAAAAATAATTATAAGAGGCTTCCCATAAACTAACACCATTGACAGTAAATCTACTCCGCTGTGAGGCAGATGGTGGGAGATTACCAAACTCCTTTCTTTCTGGAGGTTGAAGAAAATCAAGATGAGACATAGTGACCAACTTGCATGATTTTCCCGTGGAAATGCTGTGGGCAGCTTGAGCTTATTGTGTGGCAGCTATTTCATTTCAGCATCTTCTAGATTCCTTCTTTTCAAGCGGCTTTGCTTGATCAATGGAATCTCTGAAGACCTGAAAAACTCACTTTCACTATTTCTTCTCTGAGTCTTCTTGGGAAAATGTGAAGGAAGAGAAAATGTGGGTATTTTCCTTTTTTTCCCCCCTTTTGTAATTTATCCAGATCAGACAATGATCTTAAGTAGGTTGTGTTACCCCAAAAGAGAAAGTCCTCTACATTCCATACCATTTGTTTCTGTGAGTGAGAGCAGGGGAGAGACCAGGCCACTGAGTATTCTGCTGTTTGCAGAGGATTCAGCCCAAGAGACTAGGAAACATTGTACCTAGCAGGAAATGCATTATCCATCATCTTTTTTGCCTCATCCCCTTAGACATCAATAGACTGTCCTAGATTTTGAGTTCTGTACAGTCTTATTTACTTCATACCAGAGTTCTGTTAAGTATGTACCAGTCCATTTAGGCTATTATAACAAAAAATCTATAGACTAATTGGCCTATACACAGCAGAAATGTATTTCTCATGGTTCTGGGAGGCTGGAAAGTCCTAGGTCAAAGATGTAGCAGAGTCAGTGAGTGGTGAGGTTCATGGACTGGCTCATAGACAGTACCTTCTTGTTATAGCCTCACGTGGTGAAGGGATGAATGTCTTTTTTGTATTAGTACTAATCCCATTTGTGAGGGCTCCACCCTCATGACCTAGTCACCCCCCTAAGACTCCACCTCCATCACAACAGAGAGAAGGCTTCTACCTGTGAATTGGGGGTGCGGGGGAGGAGACACAAACACTCAGTCTGTAGCAATGGCAGAAAGAAATCCCTCTTCCAAAATAGTAGTTTTTTTTTTACCTACCTATGAAATATTTTGTCTTATTAAAAATATGTCTAGAAATTTTGAGTGTTGACATTATTAAGAAGAAACAGGATGATCTTCTGAGTAATAGCAATGTTATGTACCCCTTCCAGCTAAACTGTTTGATTATTTAGCACTTCGCTTTCTAGTTGAGAATAAAAATTCAGATGTATCTACTATACAGAGAACTATAGTATTAATGCTTTTAACTCTATACCTAGATTAGGCAGGATTAATACAGAAAAGCATTGTCAAAAATATGTTCATTCTGATATCTGCTAGGATAACTTTGTCCATGGAAGGGAAATTGGACTACGAGCAGTTAAGAGTAGGAGTGGGAGTGAGGGGAGAGATCTGTAACCAGAATGGAGCTGCCGGAAGCCACTGTGTTCCTGTACTGAAAGCACAACACACCCCTCACCTTTCTAACCATTCCTGTCCTAGAAGTCTTGTGGGCTGCCTTGTATGTGTTACAATTTTGACCTCTTGCCCCATTTCCTGGTAGAACAAAGCCAAGCCAAATCCAGTGGCCATTCAGCTAACAAGGCCAGCCCAACCAGTATTCCGAGCTTTGTTGACAGTGCAACAGGACACTGGAGAACTTTGTGTGCTCTCTTTCAGTGGTAGTGAGACAGAAGGCAGGTGTGGAGGCTTCACAGGGTGGGACTCCTCCCTCTCTGATGACTCACTGGGTGGCACTCTTTGGGTGTATATTGTCAGTGCCCTCTTGCTAAGAGGTTGTTTGCCCTCAGCAATACTGCTCCCAGGGCTCTGCTCATAAGATTCTGTGTTTACATCCCTGGAAGCATTCCAGGTGGGTAATTGTATTCTACCTTCTAAAGTCAATGGGCTTGGGTGTGCCTTTTTCCTACCTGACTGGCCTGTGTCATGCTTCAAAGAAGTCAGAAGCAGGTGAAGCAGGCTTGTTTTGTCAAGGGGTAGTGAGAGTCACATAGAAATATTGGGATTCAAATTAGAAAAGAGATTGTACTTCCTTTTTTGGGTATGTCTGTGATATTGATAATTTAAAAGATAATTTAAATGTAAAGATATATTTTATTGATACATAATCTTATTGACAATAAATGGTTTTTGTGTCTGCATTGTGTATGTCTGCATACACAAGAATGTATGAAAGGCTGGTCACCTGATACGTGATAATGGTGGTTGTCGTCTCTAGACAGTGAGATTTCAACTAATTTTAAAAATAAAGCAACCTTAAAAAAAATAAAGTAACCCAACCCCAACTTTAACCCTTTTCTCCATTTAATGAATCCTCAACTAACAACCTCCATTCCTTACCTCTCACCTACTTGATAATTCATTGAGGTCCAACTTTTGTTCCATAACTTTATCAAAAAGCTTTTTCACTGAGATTCTTGGTTCGTCCTATTGTTTATGTGTAATGAGCATTTCCTAGTCCTTAGATTGCTGGAGACTACCATTCTTGACTTTCTCCTTGACACTGGACCTGTGGCCTGCCAAGACATTACCTTGTGCCTCCTGTTTCCCCTCCAACCTGTCACTCTTGGTGTCACCTGCCCTTGGGCCACTCCTCCCCCTCCCTGGGATATGTCCACAGGAATGTCCGACTCAGCTGGTACATCTTCCTCCACACTTACTGCCCACCCTAAACCTGTTTTTCTTCCTGTATCCTGTCTGGTGGCATCATCACCCAAGCCAGAAATCTGAGAGCTTCCCACGACTTCATCCCCCACATCCTGTGATGAAAAGTCCTACTGATTCTATCATCTCTGCATATTGGATATGCCTTAAAATTCTCTTTCTCTCTCTCTCTCTCTCATTTCTGCTGCGCTAATTCAAGCCCTCTTCATTTCTTACTTACAACAGCCTTTTAACTGCCTGCAGCCTTTGCTCCCTTTAATGTTATTATCCACAAAGGAGCCTGAGAGATCCTCAGGTTTTTTTTTTGTTGTTGTTGTTTTTTTGTTTTGTTTTGTTTTGTTTTGTTTGCGGTACTAGGGATTTAACTCATGGGCATTCTACCTCTGAGCTACACCCCCAGCCCTATTTTTTATTCTTTATTTTGAAACAGGTTCTCACTAAGTTGCGGAGTGCCTCACTAGGTAGCTGAGGCTGGCCTCAAACCCGGATCCTCCGGTCTCAGCCTCCCGAATGCTGGGATTACAAGCGTGCGCCACCACGCCCGGCAGATCCTCAGTTTTTAAAACACACAGTACTTAAAGTCTAACTCTCAAATGTAACAAGAAACCTCACTATTATGTATGATCATAATGCACCAATAAAATTTAAAAATAAATAAAATGTACCTGCCCCACACCTTTGTTTTAAATCCTTTCATGGATCCCCCAGCCAAGAGGAAGCTCAAGCTCCTCAGTATGACCAAGCAGGGCACTCCACCCCCCACCTCCACCCTGATCTAGGTCTAGGTCTTGCCTGTACAGGTCTGCAACACTGAATGCAGGTCCCAACACATGCTGTGTCATCTCCACACCCTTCCTTTGGTCTTGCTGCCCTCTCCACTTGGAATTATTTGGCTTGGTTGTCTATTATCAAGGAAGTATCTTCTCTTTTTTTGGTACTGAGATTGAACCCAAGGGCCATTCTACCTCTGAGCTACACCCCCAGCCCTATTTTACTTTTTATTTTGAAACAGGATCTCACTAAGTTGCTGAGGCTGTCCTTGAACCTGCGATCCTCCTTTCTCAATCTCTCAAATTCTGGGATCACAGGTGTACACTACTGCTCCTCACTCTAGGAAGCCTCTTCTGATGCCTCCCTCGTGTTCCTATAATCCTGCCCCTGACATTGCTTGGTCTCATTAATAATCATCCTTTTCCCCAATTGATCCTAAGCCCTTTGAGTGCAAGTACAGATTTCCGTTTGTGACTCCAGTGCCTATCAGAAGATCTGGAACATAGTAGGATAGTAAATTTTTGGATCAGTGATGTATTTATGTAGTTTGCATTGTGGTAAGAATTAGGGCAGATGAAGACTGTGAACAGCAGGTAGTTTGAACATCATCTTACTTACTGTTAGTGTCATCTTGACTCCTGTCATTGCCAAACTAAGCAGTGAAAGTGAGAAGAATCATGCCTGAGAAGTATGAAGCTTAAATGCAGAGCCAAGATTTTGTCTTATGTACTACACAATACTTATTTTATTTTCAAATTTCAACTCCAAAGGAAATATGGGAAATTTTGGAATCAAGGAAGTACAGTTTATAAATGGAGGAACAGTGACTTAAATAATTTCACAAAAACATGAATGTAAATGTTTGGAGTTGTACTTACAGTAATAGTTCATCTTATACTCTTAGGAACATGTTGATATAAATGATATGGATGAATTTACTTTAAAACTGCCATGTGGTGATATGTAAACTTTCAGTTAGGAACTCATGTCATTTGCTTCTTCTACAACCTGTTTAAATGGTCTTGTTTCAGGTACTTTCTGATAAGGCTGATAGCAGCTTGAGGCTCAAAAGAAGGGTCATCTTGTGCAGCTTCTACTTGAGCAATTGAAGAAGATGAAGGACATGTATGCAGTTAAAAGAGGAAGGACAGGTGTGCAGTTAGAAGATAAGGACTATGAGCATGTATGCAGTCAGTGGCAGATCCAGCTCTAGGAGCCAGGTCTCCATGCAGTCTCCTGCCCAACCATCTCTATAGTGGGGACAAATCTATATCCAGAGAGAAAGATGCCAGATGATGATGATTATGTCAGAGGGATGTTAGAAAATTCACTTGAGGTAATAGATGGTTTCTACTTTATTTTGCAAGATACCCTGTGGTGTGGGTTCAAGTAATCGGGAAGAACTAATAAATTGACTTTAAATGATACCTGACCTTTCAAAAAAAAAAAGTACTCAGTGTATTCAACAAAAGTATTGTTTATTAGCATCTATAAAATTATAATTCAACACTTGAAAAAACTGTTCTTGAGATCAATGTATCTATTTCCAAATATTTTATCCAGAGATAACCTGAATATTTTGAACCTACATCAAATGATAGTATCAACAGTTTCCCTTTGTTAGTGCTGAAAGTAGGAGGAAAGAATTTCAGATTGATAAACTGATAGGCGTCAAAAACAGTTTCAACAAGACCAATTTTTAACTATGTCTGCTCAAAAACATAGATAAAATTATTTAACATATGCAGACATGGACTAATTTAGATCATCATCTAGCTAGATTCATGATAGGAAAAGTAGTCCCACATTGGGGGGGGTGGGATTGAGGGCCATTATACCTCTGAACTGCACCACAAACCTTACTTTATTTTTGTTTTGAAACAAGGTCTTACAAGTTTCTGAAGGTCTCACCAAGTTGCTGAGGCTGACCTCAAACCTGTTATCCTCCTGTCTCAGCCTCTCAAGTACTGTCATTACAGGCTTGTGCTACCATGCCCAGCCCACATCTTTTGAGTAAGCATCTTGGCCCTGAAATGTGAATATGCATTTGGAATTAGCCTTGACTTTCACTTACTCGCTCTCAAGCTCTCTAATAACGTGTGGTCATGACAGAATACACTCATACATGAGCTGAGTGGTGGGAAAGCAGAGAGAGAATGTGACATTCAGATGCTGTAACTGTTGTGGTGAGTCCTTCACTAAGAATGATGTAGGTATACTATTCAGATCAAATGCAGACCAATTGTCCATTTCCTAAAAGACAATTTTTACATTTGGTGTTGAATTCATAAAATAGATTTTTTCTTATCTAGACATACTTAAATACTATAATACTTTTAAGTATTTAAGTATGGTTTTATTTATTGAGTTGTATTGTTATTATTATCATTATTACCAGAGAACTAAGTTTTGCAGATTCCTAATCAAAATACTGAGCCTATTGAAAAGCCACATTCCTATTGTCTATGTGTAAAAAAAAGTATGTGAAAAAAAGAGAAAGTGTAGCCAAGTAGGAGCTAGAAAAGTAACCAGAGCTAGGTTGTGGAGGGTCTTTATAGATCTATTTCCATTCAGTTAAATGAATAATTTAACTGCTTGGTGCTTAGCACCAGGGTCTGTGGAGACTTTGTGACTTTAACAGATAAAAGACCAAGTTCCTGTCATGTCAAGATTATAAATTGGGTCGGGGGAGCAGTGATTCAGAGCAGAAAAGGAGAACAGTGTTTTACCATCTAAAGAAATACTAAGATCTGGATTTCAGTTCTCCTGTGAGGCATTTCGGCCTGATATTCCATGACAATTACTTGACAACTCTGACACATTTCTAATGGACATGACAATCCACAGGTACACAGGAGTTCGGTAAACTTTGGATATAATATAGCTCGGTTTTCATTGTGTTTCCTCATTGGCAGCAGACTTTTATTAAGCAATTTTTCCCTGCAGAAGGGCAGACATTGGCCTTTTGAGGAAGAGGATAACCAGATGTAGCCCTGCCCCCTAGAACAAAGAGACTTAAGCGTAAATACAAGTTCCTACAGAGTCAAAGTACCTAGCAACTATTGAAGAATGCTGACAAGAAGTATGGGAGTTAGTCGGTGAGGGGAAGAGCAAACCATTGCTGCCAGGGCTTCTTGGAAGATCAAGGCCTGGTTTGCACTAGGCCTGGAAAGATGCTCAGGATTTTTTTTCTTTTTTTTTTTTTGGTGGTGCTGGAGATTGAACCCAGGGGCAAGCCCTATTTTATTTTTATCTTGATACAGGGTCTCTCTAGGTTGATGAAAGCCTCACTACTTGCTGAAGCTGTCCTCGAACCTGCAGTCCTCCTGTCTCAGCCTCCCACGTCTGGCTTGCTCAGAATTTAAGAAGGCAAAAGGGAGGGGTAGATAAAAGGAAGGGATATGCAAAAATGAGAGTGTGCTTGATGTATTTACAGTAAAGTAAGTGGATGGATTTGCCTGGAATAGGATATTACTGGAGGAGAGAACATCTCAACCATTTCATAGTTTTTGTTGCCTCCGTCTTGTCTGCCAGGAGTGCCCTTCTCTCTACCAGCTGTGAAGCCTCAGATGAAACGTGTCCAATGTGAAACCTTACCTGGCTCCCCAGACAGTTAGTCATCCTCCCTATGAATGTGCTTGGCTGGCTCTTCTTCCTTCCCTACAGCCTTTCTCTTTGTGTCATAATTACATTTAGTCTGTGCCTCCTCAGCTTGCTCAAAACTGAGACCAGGCCTATTCATCACTCTTGTATCCCTAAGACCTAGGTGAGTGCCCTGTTTGGAAATGCCCAATATATTTAACAAAACAAAATAAATAAGACTTGGGCTTTGGTAATGAGGGACTTATTGAGAGATTGCTCTTATGTTTATTTGGTAAGGGAAGTAAATTCAAAACTAAATGATTGAAATTTAAGAAACACTCAAAGGAGTAGATCTTCTATAAACCAATGGAATTTGGGTTGTCCCTAAATGTTATAAAACTAAATATTGTGGAGTGGGGAGGGAGCTGGGAGAATGCTTACCAAGTGCTGTATGCATGTACGTCACTATCACTATAAACTACATTATGATGTGAGACTATAATGCACCAATGAAAGTATAAAAATAAATTTTAAAAATTATCTATCATAGGAAATAAAAAGGCTTAGTCTGAATCTTAGGTTCAGAGGGTAATCTTAGTCTTAACAAGTTTATTACCTCTGAGTTTATAGAAGAATACTCTCTTACACCTTGGAATCTGTTAATTCATGCATATACAGAATCTACTCAGGAATGTTCTACCAGTCAGGAACCAGTATTTGGCATAAACCCTAAGCACTGTTACTACTAGTTAAATAGTATTTTTTAAAAAATTGTTTGGAAATAGTAGTTCATCAGTTTTATAAATGGAACTATTTTCATGGGCCTCACAGAAAAGATTGACATAAATATATTTTAAAACAAAGATATCCCACTTTATTTTGTGTGGGGTTTTTTATTTGATATAAATCAATTTAAAAATCAGAAATGTAAGATTAAAAATTAAAGACTATTAGCACTGCTAGATGGCTATGGGATTAGGGTAGGGCTTAGAGGAGATTAGGTGTTTGTTTGTTTTATTCATAGTTTGCCCTTGGCTGTGTAGCCTAGCATCAATAATTCTCATTTTAAAAAAATGAATAAAAACAACTATTAGAATGTCAAGTGTTTTTTATATGCAAGCTCTTCAGTGTGAGGACCATGACCTTATTAATATGATGATACTTGGTTTCTCAACCTTACATTTCACCTGTTGACAACAAAACTTCGTAACTGAGAACCTAAATTCCACCCACTGGTTTTTCCAGAATTTTTGCAGCACTTTCTCAACAACTAAGAGCTGCCAACCCACTTTTGGTATGCAGACCTCCCAGCTAGTCGGAAACAAAGCATAACTTAAAATCACTCCTGTGTTGCGTAACTGTGAACTGATTCTGGTACTAAGTCTTAGCTTATGATTTTATCCAAAGTTTATCTCATATTAGGATGTGATATTTAGGCTTTCTTCTAAAAGTGGACAAAGCAAATGATTAAAAGTCATTGTCA